>RCUC01151138.1:0-38028 GCA_003697995.1 Taxidea taxus jeffersonii
CCGTGCCAACCCCCCAGATCCTGCAGGGTGCTGGCCTGGACTGGAGTCCTGGCTCTGCCACTTGCTAATTCTGAGGTTACCTTACAGCTACCCACGCTTCTTCTGTAGGGTGGGGTTGGGAATAGCACGGGCAGGATGCAGCAATTAAGTTAGCAGATGTGAAGTACTTAGAATAGAACCTAGAACATGGTCAGTACTCAGGCTGCTATTATTAAACACACATTGTTCTAGAACCCATGCTGGGATATGGTAGCTGAATTCTTTGACTTTATTCTGGTCTTGACTGTTCTCTGAGGATCAGAGTGATTTATTCTGTGTTTTCTCCAACCCTCACTTACAGACATTTATATCAAGAAACCAGATATGTGTATCATTTTTTAATGATCGAAGCGTTCTTCATTTTTTTCTTTGAAGTTCTCATATTAATTCAATGAGTTTCCTTCTTTTGATGTAATACTTTGCTCTGGAATTTTTCCTGTGGAATATATAATTGTATTTTAGTTGCTGTTTTCAATGACTCATGTTGACACCTTTTTTTTGCACTTAAATGCCCTAGTTTTGTGAAAATCACAAGACATAATGTGTTTTTTAAAAAAACAATTTCTCTATAACATTCTAATTTATTATAGCATTTCATTAAAAAATCTATTAGGTCATTTCTAAGGCATTTAAATTCAACCAATCACCTGGTCATTTATATAAAAGATCTCTCTATTAACTTTAAAATTCTGTATAGTAAGAATTTATGACCCACATACCAATTCTGAGTGAGAGAAACAGTATCTGACACATAAATACATAGACATTTTTATAGGTATGGATTTGGTGTTGAAAAGTAAGACCAGTAAATATTTGAAAATTATGTTTTCATTATATACTTTTAAATTCTATGCCCCTAGGCAATTATCCAGATAATCATTGCCTCTTAGTAGACGGGATAAGTCAATTATAATAAGACATTTTGGTACCAGCTTGCCACAGTGTGTTACAGTTACATGGACTGGAGGGCTGGGGATTAGTATCCAGTATGTTGTCTAACATCTGGCATTTCTTTAGGGGAGGTGTGGAGAGATTCTCTAGAATAGGTAAAAGGCCGTTAACTAGAGAGCCATGTATTTCTTAGGTCAAGGGTGTTTAATGCAATGTTTACTGAGGTATTTCTTGAAAAAACATACTTTATTAATAACCAGATACCTGCACTCACAGTTTTAAACTAGTCCTGTATGTGAATACCCCTCCCTACACACACACACACACACACACACACACACACACACACACACCCCGTCCTGATACAGAACATCACATGGTACAGTAGGATACAGTAGGATGCTAGATATTTCTCCCATGCAGCTATATTTTAACTGTTCAGTAAGCCAGCCATCAGAGAAGGAGGCAGGCCTTCGTTCTGTACATTTCTCTGTTATATCAATATCTGTTATGAGTGGTGAATTCAGAACATTGAATTAAATTAATTTGTCAGGACATCTGGGTGGCTCAATCGGTTAAGCATCTGCCTTCAGCTGAGGTCATGATTCCAGGGTCCTGGGATCGAGTCCCACATTGGGCTCATTGCTCAGCCTGCTCAGCCTGCTGCTCCCTCTGCTGCTTCCCCTGCTTGTGCTCTCTCTTTCTCTCTCTCTCTCATAAATAAATAAAATCTTTTAAAAAATAATAAAATATAAAAAATAAATAAACAAATTTGTCCACGTGGCCCAGTGGCTAGGAGACAGGAAACTTTTGCTGGAATACACTGCGGTCTATTTTGTAAGTCTTAAGTTACAGGGTTTCCTTTTTATGTAATACAATTTTCATGACTTTTCAGTGTGTTCTATGCATTTTACAAGTTTAATAAAAAGACTATCAGAGATGAAACATTAGTTTCCTAACTTATTTTAGTTTTCCAGAATGACACCGTATCAAGACAGGTTTTGTTGATAATTCTGTTCTGGATGCTGAGGAAATAGCTGAGACTACTAGTTAGATCACTAGTCAGCACTTTATTTTCCCGTTATGCCCTCTCCCTTCTGTCCAGATGTATATGCTTCATGTAAAGCTTTAAAGAGTTTTATTTTAAATTAGGACATGAGAATAATGTGTATTATGAAGAGCATAGCTTTGAAACCAGGCTCATCAGGACATTGGACAAGTTCCTCGGTTGCTCTGTTTCTTTTTCTGACATTGGCAAGTCCCTAGTCGTGAGACCTTGGGCATGTCACTTACTCTGCTTCTTCATCTGTTTAAGAGGATTTATAATGGCACTTGATAGTGTGACCTGACATTTAGAATTGGACTGGCATGTGCTAGTGATTATTATTTCCATTATCATCTCGATTCTAGAGAAAAAAATGTTAGGACCACGACATCAGGAGCACCTGGTCCTACTTGTTAATATTCATTCTTCAGAGAAAGTGACCTAAAAATACCGAGGGAAATGGAATAGGGAGGTATCTTTAGATTTAAAGTCTCTCTTCTTAGCAGGACTTGACTTTCAGAAAAGCGTACGTTTTACAAGATACATATAAGATAATGTGCTGGCTAGGGGTTAAAGCCAAGAAAAGCTATAGCGTCTGCAATCATAGCTGTTGGTTTTTTGTTTTTTTTTTTAAATTTTATTTGACAGACAGAGATCACAAGCAGGCAGAGAGGCAGGCAGAGAGAGAGGAGGAAGCAGGCTCTCCGAGGAGCAGAGAGCCCGACGAGGGGCTCGATCCCAGGACCCTGAGATCATGACCTGAGCCGAAGGCAGAGGCTTAACTTAACCCACTGAGCCACCCAGGTGCCCCTCATAGCTGTTTATTTAATTCGAGTCTAACACACAAAGTTACATTCATTTCAGGTGTGTGACAGTGATTTGGCAAGTTTATACACTAAACTCTGTTCACCACAGGTATAGCTATCACGTGTCCTGCATGGCTATTACAGTATCATTATTCCTACCCCCCCCCCGCCTTTTATTCCCATGACTTACTTATTCACTGGAGGCCCGTGTCACTCTTCCTTCTTCACGCATTTTGCCCAACTCCCCTTCTGCCTTCTTATTATCTTATTATTGTACATAAACCTGTAGGAAAGTATAGAGCAACAAGGCAGCCATTCAAGAAATAATGGAGCACCAAGGACCCGAAGGACACAGGAGCAAGAACATTGTTTGAGAGCATCACGGCTCAGGGTTCATGCATTCTCAGTCTGTCTGAGGAGTCAGCAGCAGAGACAAGGCGCTGGAGGAAAGGGAGGCTGCTTTGTGCAGAGGGAAGCCCAAAGGGCCTTCAAAGATCTGGCTCTGGTGGGGAGTGACCAGGGGCTCCGTGAGGGGAGCCAGCTCTCCGCCATCCCCGGGTAACCTGGAGTCTGATGCCGGACTCTCTGTGGTCTTGCAGGGGACCAGCCCCATGGTGGCTGCACCACCACTGACCGGCGGCGCGGGACTCTGCGGCCCTTAGCGTGGTAGTTTGTCCTGCATGATGACGTGCGAGGGACAGCGGGCTGCGAGGCTGAGTTTGGAGTAAGGATTCCGTTGGAGATTCTTGAAAAAATTGGCCTTGGGACATAGCAACCTTTATGGGTCATCGATCAAAGAAAACTGGAGCTGGAAGGCCCTGGACAGATGATCTAGTCCATGATTAAGAACTCCCGTGTGTCAAACTGGAGAGAAGGAGGGAATTTGAAGAGCATGGTTAGTGTACTTTGTCCCATAATGCACAGTCAAACTTTTTTTTTCTGGAAGTGTACTGACACAGCCTGTCCTGTTTGAGGTATACATCGTCGTGATTCTGTGTTTCATTCTGTGTATGAGATGATCCCACAGTAAGTCTGGTTACTGTCTCTCACCCTACAGTTATTATAAGGTTATTGACTGTAGTCCTTGCGCTGTCCATTACATCCAATGGCTTATTTTATAACTGGAAATCTGTACCTCTTCCTCCCCTTTTTGCCGGCCCTCCCAACCACAGCCCGCTCGGATAGCCAACAGTGTGTTTCCTGTACCTCTGAGTCTGTTTCTCTCGTTTAGACCGCACATCCAAATGAAATCCTAAGACATTTGCCTTTGCCAGACTTGCTTTCACTTAGCATAACCCCCTCTAGGTCCATCCATGTTGCTGCAAATGGTCAGGTTTCTCTTTTCCCCTATGGCTAGTAATATGCCCTGTATGTGTGTACCACATCTTCTTTCTCCATTCACCCATCAGTGGGACTCTTAGGGTGCCGAATTCAAGCTGTCTCATGTCCTCCTGATAGAGGGAAGATATGTGGAGTCTGATTAGGTGCAAAGGAGTGTAGTAGGTTTAGGGCAGCTGCACGTACCAGGGGGCGGCGCCCACCTCTGCCTTGGTTTCTTCGTCTCTAAGTCCGTAAGGCGGGAGTGCAGATCCCAGCCGCTCAGAATGAGCCTCACGTGACGTTGCGGTAAAAGTTCCTTGGAAGTTTGGGGAAACGTGAAAAAGATCTGTAAGTGAATGGAACCGCTTTTCGCACTTCTAGAAACCCCATCCTCCAGGTCTGGGAATTGAAAATAAAAGAGAACTTCCTCAGGCCCCCTGAACGTGAATTAAGCAAAGGGGAAAGAAGCAGTAGGGGTGGAGTTGCCAAGTCTTGCGAAGTAAAGTACGAGACGCCTGGTTGAATTTGAATTTCAGATAAACAATGAGTGATTTTTTAGTGTAAGTATGTCTGAAATGCAGACTTACCTGGGCATCCTGTGTTTTATCTCGCATCCCTAATGGATTAGAAACCCAGAATCGTAGTAGAGCCAAGACATTGACTGATGGCTTGATGTCCTAGAATGTGTAGGGGTTTCACCAGTGGTCTTGGTCTCCTTGGACTATTCTAGATAACCTGGACGTTGTTTTACTTTTCCTTCTCCTTCCTCCTTATTCCCAGAATCGTGGAGTGTTGGCATAGCTGAGCATTGTGTGGTTGTCACTGTAATTGTCGAATAACAGTGATGATGATTCTGTACTGACTACTAGATATACTAGATATACTAGACCCTTTACATCAATTATTTATCCCATTATTTGTTTCCCTTCACAGACAAAACATACACTCTGCCCAAGGTATACAGCTAATTTGGGTGAAAGATGGGTTGTGACTCAAGAGTGTCTGATGATAAATCCTGTGTTTGTAACGTCCACTCTCCCCGTTTTGGATGTGGATGGCTTGTAACCAACGCCATGCCAGAAAGTCACTGAGAGCTCGTCTCTTCCTTCACTGTCCGTGGCAGGAATTGCTCTTCAGAACCCAGAACTCTTCAGAGTCCATACTCTGTCACTTTTCTTTTCGGATTCAGCCTTTTGTTCGCTTTGTTTGCCTAAAACAACATTTGATCTTGCTGATTAAAATAGTGCACTTTGATCCCTTCAGAAATGTTTAGGTCCCCCCTCACATCTGTAGATCTCAGCATGAGATAAACGAGCTCACGTCCGCCTCACACATGTGACAACCTGGAGAAAGACATGCAGGGGTCCCCAGAAGCTGGTCTGCACTCACCATTGATCTATTCACGACACACAGCTTGTAAAATGAGCTGCATGGAGAAAGAATGGACTCCATTGTTGAAAAATATTTTACCAACCAAATTATGTTTGAAGTTATTTTTATTTTCCTTCAGCCCCGTGACACAACCATCTTCTGCATCTGATTTCACTTCTGCTCTGTTCTTAGCCGCAAAGATTTTAGAAAGATGACAGGTGGTCGACTATGAAACGGAGGATCTATTTTCATTCAAGATCATTGATTTAAGTTTGACAGATGAAAGGAATGGCGTGTTCTATTCGTTTATGGGACTAGTACCTACCCAGTGAGTTCTTCCAGTCTAGAAAATGTTCCAGTTCTCGAGTGATTAAAGATTAAGTTTTGGCCTAATTGAACTTGTAGGGCGATTTTAGTTACAGGAATTTAAAATTGCTGTGTACCCTGACCAGCTTCCTTTCTGTGCTCACGTCCCCTCAGATCATTTTGTCCCTTCAACCCAGTTAAAAGCCTCTGAGAGCTTCCGTGCGGGCTGTATCCTGCAAAGCCCTGTCTTTGTCATCTTTCTCATTTCCTTAAGCTGCATTTGACAGCTGTATGTGACATTTGGGAAATTGCTTTCAAAATTGCATTTGGATTTTAGTAGCTGATTTAAATACATACGAAAACTACATCTCTCTAAAATTTTAAGCCGAAGGCATTTGCATTCAGTATCTTTTAAATAAGGAATAAAATGAACGAACAGCGACAAAACAGTCCCAGTTTTAAGTATCTTTCGAGAACATTTTGGGCTAAGGGGCATAGGAAATCCTCAAGTGGGATTCCATACGGTTCACCAGTATAAGCTGATGCTACAACCACACAGAGCTGTACACATGAATTCGCTGAATTTCGAAATCTAGCTGAGATACATATTTGATATCATTTTCTGCGGAAACTATGTATATGGGGGTTCTTGAGTAGAATTGATAATCATTCAAGACAGAAGTGATCGGGAGAGAGATTTTGCACATTAATGCTAGTAGGCAAGTGTGGGAGTTCTGCGCCTGCATATGTCAATAGTGATAATGCATATGGCTGTCGATATCCATGAGCTAATTTTTAGATATTGCTGGTATGCAACTTTTTATCTCTGTGTGCTTAGCAAAGTGCCAGGCCATGCCTAGTTTTCAGTAAATATTTGTTGAATCGAAATTACATGTCCTGGCTGGTAGGTTTATATTTATTATCTCTAACAGAGAAATAAAAAGATCTTTTCTCCATTTCACTTAACATGCTCCCCTGACTGTCAAGGAATGTAGGAATAGAAAATTTGAGGTTCTAAACTATTTCAGTGAAAACAAAGATAGATAACATTTTAGAAATACTAATAAAATCCTTTATAAGAGGCTTTTTCTCGAGAAGCACATAACTATACTTACTTCTTCATACACAGACACTAAGAAGAATGAGAAACCAATGCAAGAGATGCTGATAAAATAGACGTATGAAGATACCATGTATTGTACTCTTTATTCATAAATGTATATGTATATTTTTATCAGCATCTTTTACATCAGTTACCTGTTTTTTTCCGGATGCTCTGGTTTTCCAAACCAAGTATGGTAGAATTCTCTAGGTGGTTTTTTACAGGAGAATGATAAGTATTCTCCCCAGAAGTCAGAACTTCCTATCATTAAAAATTTGCTCTTAAGAGTAGGAGTTACAGGGGCGCCTGGGTGGCTCAGCGGGTTAAGCCGCTGCCTTCGGCTCAGGTCATGATCTCAGGGTCCTGGGATCGAGTCCCACGTCGGGCTCTCTGCTCAGCGGGGAGCCTGCTTCCCTCTCTCTCTCTCTCTGCCTGCCTCGCTGCCTGCTTGTGATCTCTCTCTGTCAAATAAATAAATAAAATCTTTAAAAAAAAAAAAGAGTAGGAGTTACAGAATAGCATTGACTCTGTATTCAAACTTCTCTGCAGGCGTTATTATTGTTAACAGTGGACATCTCTATCCTGGGTTACAGACGTAAGTTATATCCTATGCCCAGTGACATAACAATAAAACTGTCTTCATCCAAATAAGTAATAGATAAAAATCATCCGGCAAAGAGTCATCTACTAGATTTCACTTGTTCCACGAGGAAAACCGTATTTTTCCAGTACGTGAAATCCCACCTTTGTCACTGAAATCAGTGAGGAAAAACAAGTACGAATTTGAGGTGTAATGGGTTTTGCTGGAATTTCTTCCCTTCGGTAACGACCCTGCGTACAGAGCGATGTGACTGATGAAAAGAATAGACGGACCCAGAGCAGAAGCAGAAAAGCAGGTTGGAAAATGTGTTTCTACCCCGAAGTCAGTTAAATCGTAACTAATGTTGTTGCGTCCAGTTTTGTGGACTTTTTCATCCTCTTATTAATTTGACTACAGGGAGGGGACCGTATGGGGAGTTTTGTGGCTGGAAGGTTCAGTCCCAGGGATCTTGCTTGGTTACTGAGAGAAGTCTGAAGCTACAGTTTAGGGGAGGAGGGGATCTTGTAACTTAATTCTCTAAAAACAATTTTATACTTCCAATCGATGCGGTCTTATTTTTTAAGCAGTCTTGTCGCAGTTCCCTTAGAATCTGCCAGTCTTGGTACCTTTAGCATTTGTGCCTCTGGTTGGCAAAGCCGAAATGGAACAGGGCCCTGCTGTGTCCTTGTCACACTTAACTTCTCGCAATTGCCGCAGCCTTCTTCGTTTTTGGTCCAGGACATGTAATATTGGAATTCACTTTGGCTAAGCCGGGGGCCTTGATCGCCCTCGATCTTAAAATGAGGATGACCGTCGCGTCCCCGCTTGTCCCCAGAAATCCCCACTTCATGCCTGTTGTCCCGCTGTGATGACTAATAGTTCTTCTTTCCCATCTTGAAATGCTCTTCCACGGGCAGTGGATTATATGGTCCTCGTACTTAACTGTGAAATCCGATGGCTGCAGTAGTCACAAGGCAGACAACAACACGTGAAAATCTGAATGACTTAGAAGAATGGAAGTTGTCAGAACGCGGCAGGTTGATCTCCCGACCGTGAAGGGAAAGGCAGAAATAGCAGCCGGCCGGGGTCTGGGAGGAGCCCTGACGGCAGATAGCTGAGGCCCCGGCATGGCTTTGAACCTGGCGGTAGACGCTTGTGTCAACAAGCGATTGAGGAGCGCCTGCGTCGGCCGGTGCCCGGGCTGGGGGTGACCGTGATGCTGCCCGAGCGCGGGGGAGCCGGCCCTGCCCGCAAGGCGCTGGCGGGCCTCGTCCGTCTGGCTCTGGCCAGCCTGGTAAACAGGTCGCGGTAAAACCTCACTTGGTGAAGCAGACGAGGCTGTGTGGGGTTTGCACGCCGACCTCGTGGCCTGTGCTGCTCTGCCGGAGCATAAACTCGCTGAGGAAACACCCGGAAGAACCCGGACCTCACGAAGTCACTTTCGCGGCTGGCGTGCCCGGTTCCTGCTGCGCGGCCACCACGCAGTCCCTGCCCCGGGGCTGTGGGAGTGGCCGCTGTGATGAACCCCTGAGGACAGAAACAAGCTGGTTTACCTCCCAGACCATTCAGACGGTCAAGTACTTATGAGAAATGCTGACTGATTTACAGGTTCTGTAGAAAAAGCTGGAAGGGTACCGCACTCCATTTTATCCAGGAATCAAGCCCAGGGAAGTACTTGCGAAGGGCAAGCAAATGCCTCTGTACTATGCATTGTTTGCACTTTATGTACTGAACCTGAATAGGGATGCTCTTTCCAGCCGCGAAGCATGAGATAGGTCTGTATATGCTGAACCCGAAGGTTCATACACTGAGGAGAAAAAAAGCAAATTACAAGACAGTGTTAGCCTGTATGCAGATTTTTGAACAACCAGCAGGGAGGGTGCATTTGCAAGTGTATGTGAGAAAGTCTCAGGAGCTAAATGGCGGGAGGGAAAAGATGGACTTTCATCTCCCGCGGTAGTATTTGCACAATCGCAACGCATTACCTGTATCATCGTTAAAAGGCTTTCATTTGAGAATTTTTTTTAATTCAAAAAAAAATGCAAAGAGAAATCCTGACTGATTTAAAGGCACCTGCCCAGGATGTCCCTCAGTTCTGAAACTCAGCCAGTAAAGACCAGGAATTAGGTTCCAGAGGCTCCTGAATGGCCAAAGCAGCCGGGACGAGGTCTGCTTTAGAGAGGCCCATGGGGCTGGGGGGCCTAGGCCCAGTACGACAGGTTTGGGCAGGCCAGGAGGTCGTGGCTAGGACAATCGGTCAAGGTGGATGCGGGCCGGGGTCTTGTTGTTAGGGGGTGTCAGGCCACCTGGGAGCTGGTGGAGAGCATGTGTGTGTTTCGAGGCAGACTGAAGGACAAGGCCTATGGGTCCAGCTTCCTCCCGGTCTCCATGAACGCAGACAGGGCTCTTCTGAAGCCCGTGTGTGCCTCAGAGAATGAATGAATCAGACGCTGCTCTGAGGTCCTTGACCTTCGGGTCCGCAGTTAGTACAGAGGTGAAGCTGTAAGCTGTCCTCGTGGGGCAGGAGATCTCCTCCCTCTAGTCCAGCAGCTAGACTAGCCCGCACCTTGGAAGTCCCGGTGACAGCCACGAGCAGTCCCTGCCGGGAGCTCTGAAATCTGCTCAGGAAGCGCAGAAACCAGCCAGCGGCGGTGCATTGTATGGTGTCCAGATACGCCTCTTAGACCGACTAGGATTTATGTTCCATGTGCACATTTGTAGTTCTGAACCATTATCTTATGTAGAACAGCCCATTTCTCAGCACTGTAGATAACTGAGATTTAAGTTTGTTGTAGACTAGAAGTCATCTGTTTTCTGTACAAGTTAGTTCACGCAAACAGAAATTCAGATTTAACTCTGAAGCCTTTCTTTTTGCTTTGCTTTGCTTTGTCTTTCCTTTTCTTTTCATTTCTTTTTTCTTTTCTTTTCTCTCCTGGTTGATTTTCAAGAGACCGACTTTTTAAGTTGAGGCAGAAGAGGGATGTCGGCTTTGCATGCATAGAACATTGAGTGCCATTATTTTCCCTCTCAACACCAAAGGGCTTTCTGAATGGGCACTGCTTAATTGTGTTTTTCACTTGAAAACACTTTGAAATTCTTCCAGTGTAGTTAAGAAAGTTTATTTTTGTTGAACAAAAACAGTAGCAAGTCTGTTTTCCTTGAAAGTAAGTGCAAAGATGGTTTCGTGTCAGATAGGCGGTTATTAGGTCCCGGGAAAAGCATGAGCCTTCGAGGTTGATGGCATTCAAATCCAGTGTCTCCCACGGGACAGCGTTCAGGGGGAAGGGAACACACTCGGATTGTCTGTGCCCAGATTCCCTCGTGTGACACAGGAGTTCCAGGGATAATGCCTTCGGCAGCGGGCCATTTGGGGATAGCATGAGGTCATGTATGTTGAGTCTTACTTAGCACGGTGCCTTGTTTGCACTTGAGTACTCCGGACTCTTATTTTATCCAGACTGTTTCTTCAAAGGCTCCTTCATGCTATAGACTTCAGTCTCTCTAAGGAACATTTAGGAGCCCCCCTTCCTCCCTCCCAGGCCCCTGCTCACTGTGCGCCTGCCCACACCTGCTCAGCCGCCGAGCCAGACCAGGCCCTGACTTGAGGGAGGACAGGAGACAGAGAATCACTTGGGTGCCCTTGGGCCCCTAGGGAAAGCCATGGAATATTCGGGAGAGGTCAACAGCTGACAGGGAAAACGTACATTCAACATCAATTAAAGGGAAGGAGTTTGGGTTTCACTTTGAAAGATGAAAAATGCCATAGCATGCTTGAATTTTCCCTTAAAAGATCACTGCTGGGGGCACCTGGGCGGCTCAGTGGGTTGATGCCTCTGCCTTCGGCTCAGGTCATGATCTCAGGGTCCTGGGATCGAGCCCCGCATCGGGCTCTCTGCTCGGCGGGGAGCCTGCTTCCCCCCTCTCTCTGGCTGCCTCTCTGCCTACTTGTGATCTCTGTCTGTCAAATAAATAAATAAAAATCTTTAAAAAAAAAAAAATCACTGCTGACCTTCAGTAACCCTGTCTGGAAGCAGTTGCTCCCCCCCGCCTCCCCCCCTCAGGTCTCTACATTGCTCTAGATGACAATTACTTGGGTGGATATTTCATTTTTCATTTTATGTCAGCCTGTAGTTTGTGTGTTTATGTTTATATATTCCTTTCTGAGGAGCGAACAGAAGGCATCTTGTGTATATTGGATCTGATGGCTCTTCCAGAATCTAAGTGGGAACTGGATTGCGAGCTAAGTGAGTCACATTCAGACTTACTGCTGAAGCCCCACAGGCCATTTGTGATCCCCGTTGCTCTCCTGTCCAGCTGAGCGGCGGCCCTGCGCAGGGGGGGAGGGAGGGGAGGCCTACACTTGGCAGCGAACAGTTGATGAAAGACACTTTTGGAAAGCCCTGAACATTCCTTTTACTTTCCAAGGAAATTCTATTTAAAATTTCCACTCTTTATTATACTTAGCTAAAAATATTCATCACATAGGCTCATAAGTGCTCAATTAGGTTGAATATTTATGTATACATTAAAACTTAGCCGTGGCTGTATTTATGAAGTGTAAGGGAGCACTAAGTAAACGTCCTCCTCCCCCTCCAGGAAGAACCACTCGGCTGTGGAAACAGTGGTCGGATTGTGCATGTTTGTGTTTGTGGTGGGCATTTTTCTCTTCTCTCGTTCTTTCTTTTTTTTAAATGCTGTTGTGCCTTCCTTGTGGAATGCAGAACCGGGGCCCAGAGGGGCAGGGAGCAAGGTTGGAGATAATGAAGGAGCAGAACAAGGGGCAGGTGTTGGTGGGGGAGGCCAGGAAGGCTCTGCCAGGAGCTGGGCCCAGGAGCTCCCCGTCCCCCCAGGGGGCAGGCGGGGCCAAGAGCAACCTGTGGACGGAAGGGCAGGTCCCTGGGAGGACTCACTGGTTGAGTGTAAACACACAGTATGATACAGCCCTGATGCTGGGGGCTTGAGGATGAGCGGGGCCCAGGCTGTGGCTTTGTTTCATGGCGGCTGGCAGCTGTGTGTGTGGCGGTCTTCTCTTCGTATTCTTCTAGAGGGAAACAGCCCCTCAGGGAAGGCAAGGAGTGGTGAGTTGTCTGTGGAAATTCATATTACTCTCTCCCATGCTTTCCAAATAATCGTATTTTAGCTATGATCTCTCTAGTTTGGGGCAAGGAGGTAGTGTGTAATTTTCATTAATAGTTTCCTAACAACCAGGGACACCTGGGTGGCTCAGTCGGTGAAACAGAAGCTTTCGGTTCAGGTCATGATCCCGGGGTCCTGGAATCGAGCCCCGAATCCGGCTCCTTGCTCAGCGGGAAGCCTGCTAATCCCTCTTCCCATGGCTTGTGTGCTCTATCTCTGTGTCAAATGAATAGATAAAATCTTCAAAAAAAAAAAAAAAGCAGTTTCCCAGAAACCCAAGGTGGGAAGTGGCAGTCTCCTATACTAGACGTCACACCCAGGGCCTGGATTTTCACAGGTAGCTGGCGTAGAGTGGGAAGAGCATTGGAAGACGGGTTCAAGTCCTGGCCCCGCCGCCCGCCTGACACCATTATCGCTGCTGAGCCCGTCTCTCATTCGGGAGGAGGCTGCCTTAATCCCTGTCTTGCCCCATGTTGGGCTTCCTCCGAGCTCAGCAGAGTCGGTTCCTCTCCCTCTGCCCCTCGCCCCACTCATGCCTGCACACACGTTCTCTCTCTCTCTCTCAATCAATAAGTAAAATCTTAAGAAAAAGAAAAAGTACAGGAAAAGGAAAAGTTGTAGCTATAAAGAATGAGCACATATCGGTCATCAGTTTGGCTTTAGGTTTTGTTTTATTTGTTCACCCAACAGATAAGTGAGTGGCCAGGCACTGTGGTGGGTGCTAGAGAAATCAAATGCCGCCATCCACTTAGAAGCTCTGAGCGTAATAGTGACAGAAGGCAGGAAAGCATGGAAACCATGTGTACCCAGTGTGTTGCATGTGACTCCGTGGGCTCCGGCTCTGGCGGCTAAGAGGAAGTCATCTGAAAGGCTTCATAAGGAAGGTTAGTCTCACAACTTTTGAAGACGGTACGGGGGTGCGATTTCACAGAAAGAAGGCGGTGGGGGCAGGGTCCCAAGACTCAGGAAACCAAATGAACCTCTTAGGGAGGGTGAACCGTTGTTAAGTTTGATTCCAAGTTTGCTAAGGGGGTGGGGGGGACAACACAAGGGAAATTGCCTAATTTTGAGAAAGGAATGATGTAAATATAATGTGAGGGCAGTGCTCCATGTTTGTTTGGCTTCATCCATTAGATTAGGAAAGAGTAAAGGCAGGTCACCTATTAGTCTCAGTTACGTTTTCTTAGGAAAAGCACTTTCCAAGACATACTGCTTATGAACCCTAGCTGTGAAAGATTTATAAAAGGAAAAAACTACAATGATATCCCAGAAAATCTTGGCTCTGGTTCTGAAAAATCTTGAAATAAAATGTTTTCTGGAACATTAATTGGAAGACAGCTTGCTATCACCAAATTGTTAGTCTGCGGTAGAAACTCAAAACTGCTAACAGATGCCTCCTACAGACTTTTAAAATACGGAATTATTTCAGCCAGCTACCAAACCATTGATCTATGTAACTTTTTAAAACTAGGAAATATGCGTATAAATCTACATAACTGTCCAACTGGGGAAAAGTGTTCCTCTCTGTACTATCTACCGTAAACATCTGATTTCCAAACTGAGCCTGGCTTTGACTAGAATTTAGCTATTTAAATTAACTCAGGAGTTTATCTAAAACAATTTACAGCAAGTTTTTTTAAAAACAGCGTTTAAATTTTTAGCCCTTGACTTTAGTCACTAACTACGTGTGTGACCTTGGGCAGGTTCCTTAGCCTGCCTCAGAAATGCCCAGGCTCCTGTAAGAGCCTGCTTCCAGCCAGAGCTTGAGATTTGTACCATGCACGTATCATCCATATGTTGTTAGAATATTTAGGAAAACTCCCCAACTAGTCACATCAGTTAATTCATGAATTTACCGAGGCTATGGGGCCAGGCCCACTCTACGCCCACTTACATTAACCATATCTGTTCCCATGTAGAGTTAAATTGGGTGGGAGGTACAGAGAAGGCCTTCCGGAGCCAGACTCCACTTCCATACATAGCCGCAGTCAACCCAAAATAGGAGCTCAAGGGGAGACATTGGCATTTACTCCCTGCCCTGGTGGTGGTGGAGAGAGGGGCAGCCTGGGGTAAAACATACCTGCCACCCCCCCACCCCCCGCCCCGGCACTCAATCCAGCCGGCTAGGGGCCTCTCTAAAAAATAAGCAAATGTATCTTTCTCCTATTCTTATAATAAAATTTTTATAATAAATTCTAATTATGGACCTCATAATGTTGCAAAACTTTCCTTTTGTAACTTTTTAAGCTTTTGCTAAATATTAAATAAACTAAAAATCGTACAAGTAATGCATATGGTAGAAAAAACTATAAGATAGAGGCAAGTACGGAAAAAATAAAATCACCTGTAGTCCTGAATCTGGACATATTTTTTTATTCCTGAAAGTATAGATGCTTGTTTGCCATATAGAATACATGAATGTATAGAATAAAACCCTGCAAAAGGAAAAAGGTTTTCACCTGAAACTAATAAAATCTTATGTCAACTGTACCTTAAAAATATATACAGAGAGAGAGGTCAACATGAAAAATGTAATTGGAAAAAAGGATGAAATAATGTATAAATGTTGGAAAAGCAGTTGTTAAATTATCCTCTTAATAAAAAAACACAGAACAAAAGAAAAAAAAAGAAAAGGCGCACCTGAGTGGTGCAGATGGTTAGGCATCCAACTCTTGATTTCGCCTGGGGTCATGGTCTCGGGGTGGTGGGATCGAGCCCCACGTCCAGCCCCTCGTTAGGCAGAATCTGCTTGAGATTCTCTCCCTCTCCCTCTGCCCCACCCACGGGTGCTCTCGGTCTGAAAATAAATAAATGTATCTTTTAAGAAAATAATAAATTTAAAACGTTCTTAAAAAGATGAGCTTTTTAGCGATCATAAGACTGTGTTGGCTGGAGGAAGCATCCGAGCTCCGGCGTCCCCCAGAGCTGCGCTCTCCCGATCTTGCCAGCACCCACTGGGCTTCTTTGGGCCACGGGCGTCATCTCCCTGACTCTCGCCGCAGAAATGGGGATACGGATGCCTGTGTGTCCAGGGCGCTGATGGCAGCTTATGGTGGAGGCACCGCGTGGGAAGTAAGGGGGCAGCTGTCATCATTCTGAAGTGTGTGGGCAGGCACGATGCTGGCCCCGAGCCCGCGTGGCAGGCCTGCCGCTCGTACTGTGACAGTTTTGGGAAAACAGCTTTCAGAGGGTTCGGAGGTCAGTTCAGTGGCTAGACTCTCAAAGAGGGAAGCTGGCATAGGAGGGATAATAAAGTCAACAATGGGATCAGTGTCAGTGTCGACGTAATCAGCTCAGTGTCAACGTAAGAGGGAAAATTCTAAGGAAGGTCAGAGGACAACGAGAAGGCCCTAGTTCTTCTCAGAGTCGCCCTGGCCATGAAAAATTGCATCCCTGGGAACAAGAAGAATTTAAAGGTTGACCTCAAAATTGCTGCAAGACCCAGAAGTTGTGGGGAACAGGAAGGGATTCCTGTGTTCAGAATGAGGCAAATGTTTTGATTCTCAAGCAGAAGGAAGGTAGTTTCTTAGAACTACAGGCCGGTGAACTTGTCATCATTCCCAGCATCATGCTGGAAAGAAATCATTAGGTTTGTCACCTGTTAAAAAGGGGGGGGGGCAGGGACGCCTGGGTTGCTCAGTTGGTTAAGCGGCTCAGGTCATGATCCCAGTGTCCTGGGATCGAGTCCCTCATCGGGCTCCTTGCTCGGCAGGGAGCCTGCTTCTCCCTCTGCCTCTGCCTGCCTCTCTGTCTGCCTGTGCTCACTCTCTCTGACAAATAAATAAATAAAATCTTAAAAAAAAAGAGCAGGGGCAGATTCTGTGTCCCAAAGGCACTGGTGTAGGTTCACTAAGAATAATTCCTGCCAGAAATCAGAAATAAGATTGCAGCTTTTAACGAGGGTCGTCTGATGGGCAGGTGGAAAATGTTCTGGATGCCCTGTGTCAGGATGTAAGTGAGGTGTCTGAGAAAGTCAGTCAAAATCTATTTGTAGCAAGGGTGGAGAGCAGCCTGGCTGGCTTCAGAGCCTCAGAGCACTGGCTCCTGGACCAGCGTCAGCCCTAGAGGTGGGCCTGCTTGACGGTGGTCCCCAATCTCATGGTAGAACTCTGGGTGGGGTCGGGGAGGGAAACCCTCTACCTGCCGTTGCCGGACAGCGTGGAGCAGAGGGAGGAAAGCCAACCAACCGGATGCAAAAAGAAGCACCAGGACAAAAATGAGGGGAGCAAGGGACAAGGATACCTGGGAACAAGGAAGAGCGGGGCTGCCATGGAGGGTCTCCAAGGAGATATCCTTGCTGTGGCAGCGATGTCTTCATTCGCAGGGCGCGCTTACAGACTGGCGCTAGCCCGTTTAAAGAGTCCAAACTGGGAGACAGATTGCTTTTTTTTTTTTTTTCTTTAAGATTTTATTCATTAATTTGAGAGAGGGAGAGAAAGAGCACGCAGGGGGAGGAGCAGAGGGAGAGGGAGAAGCAGGCTCCCTGCTGAGCAGGAAGCGCAACTATGCGGGGCTCAATCCCAGGACCCTGAGATATGACCTGAGCCAAAGGCAGATGCTTAACCGACTGAGCCACCCAGGTGCCCCAGGAGACAGATTTCTAACCTCAAATTTGCCCTTGTCCACTGATTTATTACTGACTTGAATGAGGGAATGGATATCATGCATGTTCGTTTAGTTAAACCAATAGGTTATATGACGGTGGAAGAGAGAACTAAAGTGTTGTATGAGTTCTGTACCTGCTTTCAGAAAACTCAGCTGTTGCAAGTGTGAGATAAAGTGATCCTGCTTAGTAGGACCCCTGGAGGGGTCACGTGGCTGGCTCAGCCTGGGGAGCGTGCAACTCTCCATCTCAGGGTCATGGGTTCAAGCCCCACATTGGATGTAGAGATTGCTAAAAATATATATAAAAAAACAAGAAAGCTAAAAACAAAACAAAATCGTGAGGAGGAGGCAGAGGTTTAGGGTCAGACACAAGAGACGCTCGGATGCCTGCACAGCAGAATGCGGTTCAAGCCAAGATGGGTGATGATCCTTGACGGCGTGGACCTGCTCCACACAGATCAGCCCACAGCTGAAGTTTTTAATTCAGTTCCAGTTTGCATACATTAGAGATTTTATTTACTTAGTTGTTTGTTTGTTTACTTGACAGAGATCACAAGTAGGCAGAGCAGCAGGCAGAGAGAGGGGAAGCAGTCTCCCCTCTAAGCAGGGAGCCTGATGTGGGGCTCGATCCCAGGACCCTGAGATCATGACCTGAGCCGAAAGCAGAGGCTTAACCCGCTGTGCCACCCAGGCGCCCCCAGTTCGCATACATTAAAAGACCTGTTTCGAATGTGTCCATAGAAGAATGATCCAGATTTGGGGGAGTCTGCAAGTCAGACGGGATAGTGTGTTCACCCTGGGGAACATTTGTGCAGGTTTTCTGGCCCCTAAGGTTGGGCTTCTCTTGGGTGACACCAAAGGGGTAGAGTCAGGCTGCCCGGTCCTTCCTTAGAACCCTGGTGCCAGTCAGAGGCACAGTGTCATCAACTACCACTGACAAGTGATGCCAAGTTCCCTGTTCTGATCAGTGCTGCCATGACCATGACCTAAGATCAGATACTTGCCCTTGTCCTTCTGAACAGGCGAAGGGGTTCAAGAGCCCTGGGAACTTTATTTGCACTGTGTGCCCATGTGGAGACCACAGTCCCCTGGCTGCTCCAAGGAGGGGTGCAGTGGGGGTCCGCATTCCTCCTGGCTCCAGACGGGCTTGCTGGCAGGGACTGAGAGAGCGGTTTCCTGGGCACAGGTGCACCTTCTAAACAGCATGTAAATGGTGTTAACTATGGGCTTCCCCCAAATATACCGTAGTTCCTACACGGGGCTTCATTACTGAGGATGCTGGTTTCCTGTGCTACAGGATTGGCCCCCAAAACCCCATTGTCGTTAACCCTAAGTGGCTCCTGTGGGTTTGCTTTGAGAATGTCAGGCGACCAGTGCTCCCCTCTCCCCAGTCTCTTTTCCTTTCTCTCTCTTTCTGTCTCTCTTAATCTCACTCTGTTACAGACACACATACCCTCTCACTTTTCCATACTCCTCACACCCCCACACATTCTCTCTGTGTTTATCTAGAGGAAGCTTTGAGGAGCACCTTGTCTAAAGCAGTGCCCATCTCCAGCCTCCGTGACGGTCTCTCACGTACTCCACGCTTCCATCCACTCGCTCTCGTTCTCTCTCTCCGGGCATGTCAGCTGCCCGGGGTCAGAGTCTGTGCTTTATTCACCTCTTTGTCTCCAGCTCTTAGAACATCCCGGGCATGTGGTGAGCTCACAGTAATTCTCTGGAGGAGAAAAAGGAGCAAACTTGGAAAGGGAGCATTCTTACAGTCAGGACTAAGTAGTAAAGGATACACATTCTGAAAAACATCTTTGGTTCTAGATTAACCATGTTTCTGTGGAAATGAACACAACCTGTTCTGTTAGCTCCATGTCCCTGAGGTACCCACACTTCTGACTCCCTAGTCGGGGATAAAATAAACAAATAAATAAAATGCTAAATAAAATGGAGGATGGCCAATTAAATTAAATTTCAGATACACAACAAATACTTTTTAGTACAAGTATGTCCCATGTAATCTTGGGGATATACTTATGCTAAAAATTATTTCTTGTGTATTTTCATTTGCTGTATTTGGCAGCCCCTTCCTCAAGTTCCCTGATATATATTGATTTTTCATCTTTTAGGATGTGTCTGTGTTCTTTACAATGTTCCCAAAAGAAATCAGCTCTGATGTCAGTCTTGCCTCCAAAATATGGCACCACTGAGTAGAGCCATGGTTCATTCAGAACCTTTCCTGAACTGAAATACATGTGATGAGCGATGTTTATGTATGAATCCCCCTTAACTCCTTCTCCATTTCTCCTACTCAAGGAAACATTGACTCTAAATGATAGGGACTCTTTTAGGAATAACCTTGAATCCTTTTGACTTATTATTTAGAATAAATAGTTTTCAGGTTTGTCCTTTACTAGTGTCACTAACCCTAGAAATGACTTGAGTCACCTCTCTCAGTGAACGGCAGATTGACTTTGAGATTGAGGGTGAGTGGGTAGAATTTGGTGGTTAAAAAATGAGAATTACGGGTTTTATTTCACCCCAGAGATGTATTGCTTTGTTTGCAAGAGAAAAGGTGTCTTAAATAAGTTAATCGGAGAAAGACAACTATCATATGATCTCCCTGATATGAGGAAGTGGAGATGCAACGGGGGTGGGGGCTAAGGGGGTAGGAAAAGAAAAAATGAAACAAGATGGGATCGGGAGGGAGACAAACCAAAAGAGATTCTTAATGTCATAGACCGGAGAAGGCCTTTCTAAAGAGACAGATAGCAGAGTGAGAAGCTTATCTCCCTACTAGAAACACACCCCCGCCCCAAGCACGTACATTGTTAATGGTCAGTTGACAGTTTCATCTTTACACATAACAAAACAAAATTGAACCCCACTGACAGGGTCATTTAAATAGTTGTAGCTGAAAGCTTTTTGAGAACACAAAGAACTGTATTAGTGAGAAGTGAGTATAGGCACATCTCGCAAGTACTGTGGGCTCAGCTCTAGACCACCACAGTACAGCAGGTATCACAATAAAGTGAGTCACCTTCAGGTTTTTGTCTCCTCGTGCATATAAAAGTTGCATTATCGCTATACTGTAGTGTATCAAGTATGCAAAATAGCATCTGTTTTAAAAAAGAGTGTTTACCTAATTTTAAAATACTTTATTGCTAAAAAATACTAACCATTATCCGAGCTCTCAGCAAGTCATAATCACCGATCATAGGTCACAGGAACAAATGTAATAATAATGAAAACATTTGAAATATCCTGAGGATTATTGAGATACTGCACAAAGACAAGAAGTGAGGAGCTGTTGCTGGAAAATTTGTACCAGTAGGATGGCTTGACCCTTGCTTGCCCCAGACCTTCACTTTGTACAGAACGTAGTATCTTCGGAGAGCCATAGGGTGAGGTATGCCAGAATATCCCCCACCATATGTCTAGTTATTTAACTGTAAAAGTGGCCTGGGCAGTTTAAGAAATATCAGAGATACGCCAGTGGACTAAATCACAATTGGAATAAACCAATGTCCACTGAAATACTTTTTTTACAGTATTTTTTAAGCTCTGCACCCAACATGGGGCTCAAACTCACAATCCGAAGATCAAGAGTTGTATGCTCTACCGACTGAGCCAGCTGAGGGCCCTTCTACAGAGATAATTTTTAGATCATTACTCTGAAATGTAATTGAAGATTGATTTTTTTTTTTTTTTAAGAGAGAGAATCCCAAGCAGGCTCCACACCCAGTAGAGAACCTGACATGGGGCTTGATCTCATGACCCTGAGACCATGGCCTGAGCCAAAATCAAGAATCAGTCGCTCAACTGACCGTGCCACCCAGGGCACCCTGATACAAAAAATTTTTTTAAAGAGAAGCCTTAACATACTACCGCATCCAAATTATAGCTTGAGTTTTCATTTCTTTTTTCTACCTACGAAATAAATGAAGAGACATACGATTTCCTCGGCTCCTTTGGTGAATTAGTCAGGGATCTGTTGTCCACACGTCTGACGTCCCTGATGCATGGCTGAGTGGAGTATAATGCAGATGGAAGAGGGATGTGAACGCCCGTCTCGCTGTCACCTGGGACCTCCTAGGGAATGTATTAGAACTAACAGCCGTGGGCTGCCCTCTCTCCTGTGTCGGGACTCGGTGCCCTGGGCCCTCGCTGCCGCGGGGTGTGTTGGTATAAGCCGGGCGATGCTATGTAAACCTGGGACAGCTTCTCCCGAGTGGCACCGTGTTGAGCACCCTGGGAGATGTTCCAAAGTGGAAGCTAGAGCAAGGAAAAAGATGTGCAACTTGTTATCATTCCACAGAGAAAGGAAGCCAGAAATTTTTACCACATTCTTGGCAACCAGATTCTCCAGAGATGATCCGCTCACTTGCGCGTGGCCAACCCCAACCGTGGGTTCTAGAGGCAAAGGAGCCCTTGTCAGACTGGGTTTCTTTTATGGCCTCGCAGACTTTTCCTGTCCCCCACCTGCACGGTACCAGAGACCCTCGTTGGGGGATGAAATGTTTCCTGAGTTGAGGAAATATCACCAAAATGATCACAGACTTGGGGTTCCAATGTAGGAAGAGCAGTAGGAGCCGAGAGGGTCCTACCCTCAAGGAGCTGGTGTGCTCATCTGTGACGCCTGCTCGGAGGTCAGGAAGGGGAGTGAGGTCCTCATCCCTCCCCCCGCCGCCACACTGCAGTGAAAGGTCTGCAGTCCCCCAGTGGGCCCCTTGCCAGGATTTGCCAAGGCTAGCTCAGCTCAGGCAGTCATTTAAGAAAAGGGTAGAGAGTTAAGAGCAAGGTTGTCTGAAGAGGCAGGAGTATTTTCTTCGCAATAGCCAAAGAGGACACAGGATTTTGACTGTGTTTAGTGGCAGGTGATTGGAAAAGTAAGGAGCAGGTTTTTTTGAAGTTATAGAAAGACACCTGCGGGGCTCCCAGCTGGCCCAGTCCATACAGCATGTGACTCTTGATGTTGGGGTCATGAGTTCAAGCCCCGTTCGGGTACAGAGGTTACTTAATAACAAGACAACTGAATTGCCAGCTTTTAATCAATTATCCATGTCTCAAAATGGATATATTTTTGTGTAATACTCTGTCATAAATAGTTTACAGGCTGGGCTATGCTCAAGTTCTCCTGGGACCTGTTGGAATTTTGTTTCCTTAGCTCCCCCTGTCTCCCAGCCAAGCCACTCATGCCAAGAATACCTACCCCTGTCCTTGCCTTCAATCTGGATTCACCTTGCTTCCTAGCCTTGGGTGTAGACTGTGTTGGCCCATCCTTCTGCTGGACCCCAAGGAGTCTGTCTACTTCAACAGTGAACTTCCCAATCCTATACAAATGATAATGTACAAACAACTGAGAGGGGCTTGGGGGGGTCCTATTTCTCAGTATATATATATATGATGGGGGGAAAAGAGGGAGAGACTTAGACAAGAACCTATTTAGAATCACCTTTGTCCCTGACATTTTTAGAACACCTAACACCAGATGGAAGAGGTGATTTCCTCTTGAATTAGTATTTATAAAGTGGATCAAGCTTTCCTTTCGTACACATTGTAATTTCAGAGAGGGGTTCTGTTTTCCAAAATGCGATCCCGAACAAAGAGTATTAGGTATCAATGAAAAAAATAGCTCCTGAGTTCCTAAGCAAGGAGTTTCGGTGCAGGGACTGCCCAGGAGCTCCTGCATGGGTCCGAGAGAGGCTGCCTTGGTGGCCCCTCATTGGACCTGATTCATCACGATGGCTTAAAAAACTGTAGGACAAGTCTTTCCAAACAGAAGTTGTATGTATGTTAGGTCAGTGGCTTTCAAACTGTGTGCCAGGGTCTGTAAGGTAGGGCCGTGCAGGGTCCTCTAAGGGACTGGGAGGCTGGCTTCTGCCCAAGCTGCTCGGGATTCGTGTGTGTGACACGTTGGGCGCTCAGGGCTTGGAACTAGGAAACTGATGATGAACCAATGCTTACGCCTTTTAGCGTTCCTGGCCCTAACATGTATGATGTTAGCTATTCCAAGCCAACTCATGGCATGTGATAATCGTTAATTCTGCTAAGGCACAGATGTGAATTAATCTTCACTGCAGAGCAACTGGGCAGCCACGTGTCACTTTGCAGGTGAGCTGTGGCCCAGGTGACCCCCTCCATCTGGGTCTCCACCTGGCCTTTTTCTGCTCATTGTCACATACCTGTTTTAGGGGCAAATTGCATACTGTCATGGGATTTGTAATTTGGGGGTCTGGTAACATCTGAGAAGGATCCTTCTCTGATGTTGAAGGTCTTCTGTGAAAAGGCGCAGGAGCTGGAGGGAATGCCGGGGCCATAGGCCAAGCGAGGTATGCGATGTGTTCTGGGATGTTCCATGCCCTATCACCTCGTGAGCACGTGAGGGAATTCTGGGCGGGAAACAGGCTCGGTACATGTCAGCTCTTAAACCGCAGATGTAGAGATTTTCTTATTCCGATTCCTGGTCAGTGCTCCTGAGAAACGGGACAGCAGAAAGCAGTCACGATCCATATTTTTTAATAAAAAGTCATAGCCCATTCCGTTCTGTGCTTTCACATTTGCCCGGGATAGACATGCCTACAACTGTGCTGCTTGTAGAAAAACAGTGTCGCCTGGTGGTTCCTTCCCTTGGGTGGTGTCTGGAGTTCTCTGTGGGCTCGTTAAGTAAGACACTGTGCCTTCTCGAAAGCCATTCTTCTGTTTAAAAAGACGTGCAACTCGGGTATGGTGTTTCTCCCCGATGTCAGAGGTACTACTCAGGGTGCCCGGGGGGCCTCGGTTAAAGCCCAGGCCGATGGCGGATGTTTTCTGTGGAAAAGCTGGTCCTCTCTGAGCTACGGTCTAGGTGAAGACGACCCCACTTGCAGCATTTGCTGCTGTCGCACTGTGCGTGTTGCGTGGATGTGGGGCCCTCGTGCCCACCTGGGTTGTTGTTGTCCTTAAGTTTTGTTTGTCTTGGAGAGAGCGCACAAGCTAGAAGGGGCAGAGGGGGAGGGAGAAGGAATCTCCAGCAGGCTTCCTGCTGAGCGCAGAGCTGGAGGCAGGGTTCGAACTCGCGACTGCGAGGTCTGTGAGATCGTGACCCGAGCTGAAACCGAGAGTCCCACGCCTAGCTGACTGAACCCCCCAGGCGC
This sequence comes from Taxidea taxus jeffersonii, assembly GCA_003697995.1. NCBI lineage: Eukaryota > Metazoa > Chordata > Mammalia > Carnivora > Mustelidae > Taxidea > Taxidea taxus. The sequence continues at coordinate 24,329 of RCUC01151138.1, forward strand.
CCCAGGTATCTTGCGTGCACACCAGGGAAAGACCAGGGTAGGAAGACAAGCACACGCAACTCGGGTAATTTACCAAACAGGCATGAATGCATTTCCTGGTTACGCCTTTCCAGATGCACAGGAAGGATCCTAGTCTCTCTCCCTTCTTTTTCCTTTTAGTTTCACTCAGGCAACCTTCTGGTGGTTCCTTTAAACAGCAAATTCCTGATTTTAACTATTTATTCTAGATAAGGAGGTAAAGCGCACACATAGAAAAGAGAGATCTGATGCAGCCATAGCTGAGTCCACTCCAAGGGGCAGCCCTGTGTGTGGCAGGTGGGGTCTCTGGACTTACTTTTCCTGCCACCTGTCCCTCCAGCCCTGGGGCCTTGTTCCTTCAGGGATCGATGTCCTGAGAAACTCCAGTGGTCACCTCTCTTGGGGTTGCATTTTCTGGCATCCAAGGAAAGTGAGTGGCTTGTCGTTTCTTGACTAAGTCATGTCGATTCCTTGCCACTAATTCGGTTTGCAAATTAGTTTCTGCAGCTATTAAAAAAAAGAAAAAAGCATCTGCTCAGCTGGGTGGCCATATAGTCTCTCCAATTCAGTTGTGATGACAGCTGAGGACACCAGATTGAATTTGCTTTGAGCAAACTGATATATGAAAATTGAAATTTAAAAAAAAATGGATGAGTGTTCACTTTTCAAAAGGTTCTTTTGTCTTACGAAAAAGATCATAATAGGATTTCTTTAAAAAATATTTATTTGTTTAAGAGAGAGAGAGGGAATGAGCAGTGGGGAGGGACAGAGGGAAACAGAGAGAGAGAAGCAGACTCCTTATTGAGCAGGGAGCCCGATGTGGGGCTCGATCCCAGGACCCCAGGATTATGACCTGAGCCAAAGCAGATGATTAACTGACTGAGCCACCCGGGTACCCCTACAATACGATTTCTTTAAATACCAAGTTTTTCTAGTACTCTAAAAATGAAATTGAATCACTGTGCTGGGTTTCTAGAGTTTACTTTATGCCTATAAAAAATATTAAAAGTCTTGTAAGTTAACTTTTAAGGTTTTTTTTTTTTTTTTTAGGATTTTATTTATTTGTCCAAAAAAGAGAGAAAGAGTGCAAAGCAGGGGGAGGGAGAAGCAAGCTTCCTGCTGAGCAGGGATCCCAATGCGGGACTCGATCCCAGGACTGTGGGATCCTAACCTGACCCAAAGGCAGAAGCTTAACCATAGAGCCACCCAGGAGTTGTTATGTGATGGGTTCAAGTTTACTAAATAAGTATTAATAGTGTTTGCTCCAGCCTACGAGTGGAGGAAAATGTACATCCTACCAGTGACCATTTGCATGTGCCAAATTAGAACCAAGGGCAGTCCATCCTGGGACCTGCCCCTCATTGATCTTAGTGTCTGTTCTTGGAAACCCAAAGTCAAACCTGTTAAACTTTAAGCTAGAAGGAGAGCTGTCTAAAGCAAGCTCCCACGTAAAATGCATTCGCATTCAGCAACAGCCCCAAGTCTAGGCCTCTGTGCAGTTGAGATGATTCTACTGCCAAGGGAACAAGTGTCACAGGCCTGTTCTTACTCCAGAGGGTCTGAGCGATTGGAGGAGCAGCGAGTAGACTGTTAGACTTCCGGGATGGCCTCAGCTTGTTTCACTCCCATTCCTCCTGCCCTTCACTGAGTAGCCGTTGAGAATCCCTGTGCCAAGGAGTGGGGCTCCGACAACAGCAGAGACAGACCTTGCCTTGGATCGCATGGAGCCTGCTCTCTGCTTTTCCATCCTGCAAACGTGGGAGCCTATCTTAAGGTTATAGAATGATGCCTTTGATAACTTGCTCTTTTCCTCTTTCCTTCTGCTTTTGCTCTTCTCCCCAGCCTCTACCCGAGTTCAAAGCTTCAGGGTTCAAAGTGAAGACTTAATCAGGTCGTATGTGAATTAACAGAGATCCCTTGTTTTCCTTTTGACTCAACAAGGGCATACACTGAATTTTTTTTCTTTTTTTAATATAGGTGTACTCAGGGTTGAAAGTTCAAACCCTGTGATGGGCTCCACAATGGGTGTGAAGCCTATTTAAAAAAAATGCACACGGATTCCTAGTTACTTATGGTGATTCTCTCCTGTAAATAGGAATGGCCCAGAAAGAGAATACTGGGAAGTAAGGAGGAAGGAGAAGGGCGGGCTGGCCTTTGGAATGGGGCGAAGGGAAGGGTCCAGGTGATGCGTGATCCATGAGGAAGGTGAGAGGCTCGGTTGGTCACAGCGGAGCTCAGAATCAAGGATAGGAGGAAGAAGATGCTGATGGGAGCCGAGCTCTCCCAGGCGTATAGACCAAGGGAGGCCGGCGACTGGGCTCTAACCCCTTGAGAAGGCCTCGCAGACGAGGCAGCTGGTGCGTACAGTGTCTTCGGCGGCTGACCGAGCAGTCTCAAAGTGGACAAGAGAGGGAAGAGCATGCCAGGCCGAGGGAACGGAAACCTTCAGCCTCGCTCCTATAACCGAAGAGTGGGTGAGCATCAGTGCTCTGCCCTCTGTCGCCAGGGCTCCCTGAGAACCTGGGTGACAAGGAAGAAACCATATCCTTCCTGCCTCCTGTGTGATAAGACACTCTGCACACGGCGCCTCACTTAATCCCTAGTTAGCCTCGCTGGTGGGTACTGATCCCCATTTTGCAGTCACCCAAGAATTGCCTGCCGTGTCAGTTCTGGGGCGTGCCCTTTAACCAGTGTGCTGACCTGTGACTCCCATAGACGAGCTCCCGGGGAGCGTTCTGCCACATCCCGTGTCTACACCCGTCCGCTGGTTCACAGGAGACCGGACTTCACCGCCTGCGGAAACAGCTCAGTCTGTGATGGTCCGGAAGTCTGTTATCTTTGCATCATTCAAAAGTCAGTGTTCTATTTGCCTCATTCATGCCGAATGGCATAATTTTCCAGGATATAATATCTGAGATGTTTGAATTAAATGAAAAAGGAACATTCTAGGAAATACAGTGTTTTGTTGGACAGGAGATCAGAATGTCATCTACATTTCCAGTCTTTGTGTGCCCTTGGGCAATTGGGAGACATCTGAGCTTCCATTTATTTTAAAGTTTAGAATGAGAATTTTGTGCCCCGCGATTCCTTAGGTCTGTTTTAGCACGAATATGACCATTCTGTTATGTTGGGATTATGTATGCACAAAGATTATGTGCACAATATGTGTGTGGATATGATATAGGAAAGAAAACGTGATCTCAGTTTAATGAAGGAGCCCCGGGTCCCTCATCATAGAGATAAACTTCCCTAATAGGGAAGAATTGCTTTTATTTTATTTTAATTATTCTTACACTTGGTACTTGGAAAGAGTTGACTTCGTACTGCTCTAACCTAATGGGACGTCACTCCACACATTTTAAGTAGGTTTTTAACTACAGAACAATGAAACATTAGCCAGTGATGTTAGAACATGTCTGCACACACTGATACTTTCAGATCTGTGCCAGCCATCCTGCTCCCATATGGGCTGGCCAGATGGATCAGCTGGACGAGGCAGATTGGGGTCTGGCATCCATGAATAACTCTGGCACTTTCCTTCCGACATGGCAGGGCAGACTGGTTAAGGCGTGGATCTGAAAGTCTGTCTGCAAGGACATGGTTTTCTTGGTATTGCTCCACCCTTCCTCGCTTAGCCCATTGGTGATGAATCCAATGGATTCGTGCTGGAACAGATCACTCTCTGGGTAGGTTTTCTGTGGCTGGCTTCGTAATCTCACGCCTCCTCCTTTTGGGGAGAACAGGAGAGACAGACGAGGGCAGTGAGTTCTGGTTGGTCAGCTTTGCTGATTCCTCGCAGCAAACTCTGATGAGAGTTTTGCTGCGGAAGAAATGAAGGCAATTGATTAAAAAGGGGTCAGAGCCTCTCTCTAGATTCTCTTTCTCAACTGTAATTTAGCAACAATTCTTGAGGCTTTCGGCAGTTTCCAGCCTGCTGATGGCTCATTTGGAAATCAGGAGGCATTTACTTGAAGGGGGTAAAATGCAAAGTAGACCACAAAGCCTTTACATTGTAACTGAAGTCAAGTTCATTTCTGTTTCTTCATGCAGCTCGCCTGCCTGTGTGGGTTCTCTGAGGAGACACTCTGCCTGGTCCTTACTCCTTCCCTCTTCTGCCACCTTATAATAGACCTGGAGACCTGGCCACTCCGTCTAGAGCAGGGTTTCTGCAAGTAAGAAAAGGGTACAGCTGTTCTGGAAGCAGGTGGCCTCCCCTGCTGTCCTGGTTGCCGGTGGCCCCTCCTCAGCATTCCCAGATGTAGGTCACAATCTGGGGTGACCATTCGCATGTCGGGTAGCCCAGACATATCTGGGGGGAAGCAGCCTGTCAGAGGAAAGACACAAGACGCTTGGGATCAGGCACGTTTTGCTTGAAGTCCATTTCTGACACCTGTGTCACTCTGGTCACTTAACCTCTTTGAACCTGTTTTCTGGTTTGCAACATGGGATAAAAGAAACTCAGCTCTGCAGGGCTGTTTGCATCGACTCAGGGAGGCATGTCTGTGAGTTACCAGGAACCAGCAGCCCCTGCCCCCCACCAGTCGATTACGGCTGGAGAAGGACACCTCCGTGTCCGTTGGCCTTAATTATGCCCATTTTATAGAAGAATGACTTCAGTTCAAAATGAAGTTGCAGCAAATACATCATTAATGGCAACTTGAGCTGCAGAAAACTGGTTCTAGAACTTTACCAGTCGCTTTCCACTATTACTCACCTCCAGAGACCACCGTGTCTCAGCTTAGTTAAAAGAAAAGTTGTGTTTTGTGCCATGTTGTCGTTGACAGATGGGGGTTTGGTCTCCTGCTCTTTACTACGAAATCAGAGCCATCATTAAGGAGGAGAGTGCAGCCCCCTGGCAGCTGCAAACAGACCGAGCAGGCTCCCCGTGAGGAGTGTGTGCTCAGCCGCGGACGGCAGAGCCGCTGGGTGTCCTTTTTTTGGGACGAGGCTTCAGATAGAGCAGCTTGTGTTGGGCTCTGCACCTGAAGACAGAGCTCGGTGGCACGTCTGGACACTCGGGCCGCGTGGTCCAGAATACACCGGAACGGCCCACGCGGCGCATGGCAAGAGCAGGAGCGGTGGCATCCAAGCCAGCATGGCCTGGGACCCCCGCGCGGCTCTTTGCCCCGTGACATGGGGCAAGACTCGTGTCCAGGCCTCAGTTTCGTCACGGAGACGGCTGGATCCGTTTTGCGAGACAGGCCTCACCAGCCCCTTAATAGGTGAGGAGTAACGGTAGCAACGAAACTGGGCAGAAGAGATGAATCGTCACAACAAATAACGAATTCGTCGATGTTCAGTGTTACTAGCCAGGGACACCGCGAGGAGAAGAGCCAGCCCCGGCCGGGGACTCGAGACCTGGTTCTCGTTCCCGCTTGTTGGCTCGGCCACTCGCATGCCCAGGTGACATTGGGCAGGTCACCTAAGCCCTCAGATCTCAGCTGCTCCCCGTGCAGGCTGGGGCCCCCTTATCAGAGCCAGAGCGTTCAGAAATGTGAAGGCACTTTGCTAAGGAAAGCGTCTCCAAACAGAAGCTCTGGGGCCATTTTCCCCACCTCTGAATTGTTCCCGCACGAGCACCAGATGGTCCCTTTTGAATGCCCACCTTTTTCACTGGTGGGTCATTTTACATGCTCTGGTAGCAAGTGATTCTGCCTCCCCGAAACGCACAGGCATAAAAATACTTGCCGGAATTCCACCAAAGATGTACTATTTGCTTATTTCGGAGCTACTCTCTTGCTTGGCAACAAACCCCACAGAAACCGAGTCTGCGTCGGTGTGTATGCGCTCGTGCTAGATCGCTCTCAGACGGTCCCACCCTACGCTTCGAGTAAACGTGTGTCTCTTTTGTTTTGTTCCCCAGTGTGGTCTCGGTGCCTTGTACACACAGGTGCTGATTTGCTCTGGACACCAACCCTGTCCTCTTACAACCTGGCAAATCGCATCCAGGTTTAGGGAAACGGCTCTGTTACTTTTGGGTTGCAGCTGCCGATAGTGAAGATGAGCTTATTGTCATCGTCGCTTTCTCTTGAATAGAGTGTGAGTCAGCGTTTGAAGGGTAAGCGCATTGGCAAGATGCTTAGAGTGACCCTCAGTCGTCGATGACGTCTGGTGCCCGGTTTGTTTCGTGTGGCTCGTGCCGCATCTCAGAGCTGCGTGTTTCCTTATGTCGCCCACTCGGCAGAGAGATGAAAAACTTAGTCCGCGTTTTTCTTACCGCACGTCACAGCCGGGATGCCCTCGGGAGTGAATAATATATAAAGAAACGGTTGTTTTGGCACATCGACGTTTGACCAGCCACAGAGGCATAAAGGTCAAGTCAAAATGACTACATAGAGTTTTTCAGTTGCTGAAACTGATCATTTTGTTACGAATGGGAACCAGTTTCCAAATATTCAGCCTAATTCCTGGCTGTACCTGTGGCATCTATGAAAGTCCCATTAAACTTTTCAGTTCATTATCGGGCGAACAAGGCGTGGTGAGGTAATTTGGAATCAAGGTTGAAAGCATGGGTTTAGGGCCAGACCTCCGGAGCCCAGACCTCACCTCTACAACGTGTACTGTGGCAAAGTTACTAGTTATCACTACTTCCCCGCGTCCAGCTAGTTAAAAGTCGTGGCTCTGCAGTATGTTCTTACAGAAGGCTTCCACACTCCTCTCCTTTTCTAATGTGTTCTCCAACTTTGATATAATTATTTCTTAATTTAAGAAAGCCAGCATGTACCTCCCCCTACCCTACCAAAGACACTTCTTAGATCTTAAGACAGCAGAAGATGTGGAAATGTGTATTTTCAGAAGTTTGCACCCATACAGCTTAATGACAACGTCACTTGAGATTTTAATTGACTTCCTTTACTAACAGATATTTTGCCGCTTCTCTGAACGTTCACCTAGTTCAAAACTCCAAGCAGAACGTTAGGACCAGAGCAGCCCAGGTTTGGGTATTTTGGAAGCCTCACCATTGCCAAGGGCTGGAATGGTTGGTTACACCTGTCTGTGCTCTGTGTAGAGCCATGGAGGCAGGACCCCATGGAGCCATGAAGGTGGTTGAATTGGGCTTCATTTTAGAACTCATCCACTGAGGGCTTCTTAGTCTGTAGGAGAAGGAACGAAGAACCAGGAGGGTTAGGTGATGTTGTTAGTTCCTGGTGGAATCGCATCTGGAGTCTGGGCATGCTGGCTTCCAAGACAGGGGTCTCTCCTGAATAATTCCAGCCCCAGGAGAGAGATGAACACTGCATACTCTGGTTCTGCCCACTGTCCTGGAAGAAGACATGGGATTTTAGAGCACAGAAATTCATCAAACATTGAAACATTTGCTGTTGCATGGACACCGTCTCTTCTTTAGGAATTATCTTGGGGGAAAAAATAAACTAGGAAAACTTATTCCGTTGACCAGTGATGACCAGTTATTGTTCCTTTTGTCAACAGGCAAGGTGATGAATGAAGTTCTGGCAGCTTCCTGTGTCCCAAGCCTTGTAGAAATAAATGAGACGTGCTTCAAAGTTCTAATGTGCAGCACATCGGATCTTGTTTAAGGAAGCGTTAAAAGGAACCCGCCGTTACCTATTAAGAAGGCTCTGTGCTCTCAGGCATTGTCTCTGATTGAATCCAGAGTTTGCAAGCATGCCTCCCTGTATTACCTGTTGGAGCAGGTTTAATTTTATAAATTTTAAACACAAACTCTATGAGTTTCCAGTTCATAATTGTTCTTTTTGAGGATGCACTCAGATGAACAGTATTACATCTGTAAGAGATATGCACTTCCGCAGGACCCGAGCTGATTGGAATATAAATGGCAACAAACTCCATCATCCAGTACCAGTGATGGAAAGGGCAGATGGCGAGGAAACCCTGCGGAGGGGGAAAAAGTCACATTGTGTCGGAACTACAGATTATTAGAACCATAGCTTTAGTAAACCACGGCTTTTTTCTTGAACACAACATGCATAGACTGTAGTTCTTGACTGGTGACTTTGATCCATCATGAGTCATCTCCTTGGACCTCTCAGACATTGAAAGTCTTGAGCTTTTGTTGAAAAGACGATGCAGCCTTGAGAAAATCCAAGGTTCAAGATAGTCTTCTGGGTATTTCGTTTCCAGCCTTCAGTGTCCTGTTAATTATAAACAGCAGGGACCCTGGTGGTAGATGAGAAGCCTAGTGGGAGAGGAAGGAAATGACAATGAACGGGCATATTACATACATTATATCGTACACATACTTTATAAGTACATTTCTTATTAGCTTCCTATTTAGGCAGAGATTATAAAAAGTTTGCTGTAAGTATCCAGACCAGGATTTTGTGTTTTGGAAATTATCAGTGTTCACAAGACCTGCAGGGAAAACAGAACAAAATAATGACAAAATGCAAGGAAGAGCACTCTTGACACCTAAAAGAATACGTTTTATCATTCTTTGTTTTGGCTCTGTCATGAATTAAAGTATTTGGAATGCTTTGGTAGTCTGTGGTCTCTCGAAATCAAATCAGTGAGAACCTGACACTTGCACAGAAAGCTGTCCCTTTGGAATTCATAATAAAAACTGAAACTAATTTGGGTTGTTAGTCATTTACTTGATGTTGGAGCTCAGCGTGTCTTCCGTGCTTCGTCTCTGCCTCATGGCCAAGCTGTTTCTGTGGCCCTGGATCTAGGCAGAGCCGCATACATGGTTTGGGTCTTTCAGTCTCTTGCCCTGAATGGCTGTCGAGGTCTGGATCTGCACAACCAGCCTTTGTTGTTTGTTGAAAGGCTGAGCTATTTACGAGGGCCAAGGTCCTTTCGATTATGCATTCTACCACGTGGACCAAAGATGGTTTCCTCCCCAGAACTATTACGTCTTTGCGCTCTCCGGTTTCTGACTATACTGTATTTCCTGTGAAATGGATTATCATAGCAATTATAATGTATTTTGATTCTATTTTCTAGTAAATAAGTTGTAAATTGGAGACGGTTGTGGGTAACAGTCACAGCTACACGCTTTTTTGTTTGACTCTCTGCTGGGGTTTTGGAGTATATTTTTGTGTGTTCCACAATATTCTAGTATGAAACTGTAAAACTCCAAAGAAATAGAAACCTGTGAGCCTATTCAGAAAACTCAGACCTTGCTTGGCACTACATTTGATGGGGAAATAAGAAAAGGTCCCTTTCCTTCTATTCCTTTGTAAGTTAAGCTGCCACTGGCAGATGTGCCTTTTAGCTCACTCCCTGCTCCCACTTCCCTCCCCCCAGCCCACCAAAGGAACAGCATGGATTTGGGGTTTCCTTTGGCCAAATAAATCTGTGCACCTATAAGCAAATGATTTGGGGATGAATCTGTGCGTCTACAAGCAAATTATTTTGGAATTCTTAAATTAGAGAAGAAAGGCAAGCCAACAGAAGATTCCAGGGGTCTTCTGTGTGGAAGGGGTAGGAGAAGAAAAAATAGAAGAGTGAACAAACTTAAGATTAGGATCATTCCTTCAGAACTGAGGTCATGTGCAGTCCTCGCTCTCAGCCCGAGGTGTCCGTCCAACCAAGGCAATCCTCTCAGGAGGCGCCTTAATAAGGGCAGAGGCTGATGGTTTTGTTCCCTTTTCTAAAGTCTCTCTATCACCCTCTGCCTGAGCATCTGGGCAAAGCTCTCTTTGTGAATGAGCGTGAATCTCTAATAGTCCACTCTCCCTCCCTCCCTTCTGTCTGCAGCAAAGGAATGCTTTCATATACATATGTATGTCTGTATCGAGCTAGATTTTTAAATAGCATTAGGTGACTTGACAAACTATTTGGTGTTTACACAATTAGAAAGAATCGTGGATGTGGGTTGTTTGGTTTATAAGTAAAATGCCAGCCTCTCCCTTGAATTCTAATACCCAGAGCTCATTCCAATGAAATGGTCTCAAGCAATTCCTTCGCAGTTAATAAATTCTTCAGAGAAAAAAAAAAAAAAAAAAACAAAACCTGAAACGTCTGCTTCAGGATGCTCTCTACTCAGGAATCGAACGTAGATGATTACTTTTATCAAAAGCAATTTGTGTGTTACATGATTTAAGCATACAAGCAGTTAAGAAATTGGTCGAGTTTGATTCTTTAGAAGAAAGCCTCTTTCCATTCATTATTAGTAATTTTCCTAAATCCACTGTTTCTTGATCCAATTTTTTAAATTGGGGAATATTCCACTCTATTGTGGCTGGCATCAGTCACATCATTTTTACTGCTGGCTTTCAGAAGGCTGCTCAAGAATTACCGGGAGAGGAGCCTCCTCTGTGCTTAGGCTGTGTCATCCTTATTGTTTTATAGATACTCACTGTACCTTTTAGTATCTGTGAGAAACCCTGGGTTTATTTCTCTTATTTCTTCTCTGAGACACAAATCTCATTCAAAGCATTTTTAAAAAATTTTTATGTATTTATTTGAGAGAACAGAGGGACAGGGAGAGGGAGCAGACTCCCCACTGAGCAGGGAGTCCGAGACGGGGGCTCAATCCCAGGACCCTGAGATTATGACCTGAGCTGAAGACTGAACCGAATGAGCCACCCAGGCACCTGCCCTCCCCAAAGCATTTTTTTAATCTCATAAACAAAGACTTTATCTGTGGGCTATAAGGAAATAAAGCTCATTTTACACATTCTTGTGTTACTGCAAAAATAAATTATTTTTTAATCCAAAAATATACAAACATCAACTAACTCTTATTAGAGACAGCTTGGGAAAGAAGATTATAAAGTAGAAGAAAATATAGACACATGATATTACCTAAACTTTTTTATATACAAGATCAGGCACTGTGCTCAAATATATTTTCTAAAAGGATATTAGATACAATATTAATACAGATTATAAAATCCAGCAAAGGATCCATAGGTCTAGAAATACCTGTGGCTTTCAGGTGGCTGAGACTATCAGTATACCCGGCTGAGAAGGAACTTGAAGGCACCTTTTGTAAATTTTGCCAGGGTGACCATGGAGGAGGGCAGCACTGTTAGTGAATGGGAGTAATTGCTATTCAGAAGATTTTTATTTTTATTTATTTTTTTTATTTTATTCATTTATTTAACAGGCAGAGAGGCAGGCAGAGAGAGAGGAGGAAGCAGGCTCCTCGCCGAGCAGAGAGCCCGATGCGGGGCTCGATCCCACGACCCTGGGATCATAACCCGAGCCGAAGGCAGTGGCCTTAACCCACTGAGCCACCCAGGTGCCCCTATTCAGAAGATTTTTAAAATAAAAAATTTCTCAGGAAGACTGAGCCAAATTCTTATTTATATGATCTTAAAGGACCCTTCCTGGAGAGTTTCATTCATATTTAAAAGTCCGCGCCCCACCCCCCCACGTGTCAAGCAAGCTGAGTAAAGAGCCCCAGCTAACATAGCCATTGGCACTTCCCTCTCATGACATCGTTCCCATCCTTTTATACTGACCAAAAAAGGGAAAAGAGTGATGAAGAAAAGGAAGCCATTTTTACCAGAGATGTCCATGTTGTAAAGTTTCGTTTTGTCTGCGTAGACATAAGCACGCAGACGTGCGCACACTTCGTGGGACTGGAGGCCCTAAGGGAAGGGCGACCAGAATCCACTCAGCTCACGGAGAAGCATAACTTCCAAAGACGTGGCCAGCCGGGGAGGCCATGCGGAAGGAGAGGCGAGCCTGGGCTTGGGCTGCAAGAGCCCGGGGAGCTCCCGCCCAAAAGGGGACCAACAGCCCCAGGTCAAGGCCCTCTCATCTTTGTGTGGGAGACCTGGCCACAGCCGAGGCCCCGTCTCTGTCACGCCTTCTGACCCCAGCCCACGAGTCTGGCTTCTCATTAGAATGTTGTGCTTTTGTCTTCAAATACCAGTACTCCTTTGTGCATCCAACACACACTTATTTGGTCCTTAGTAAATGCTGGGTGCTGTGTGGAGATCATGGGCGGGGCCGGGAGTTAGCGATGCCCGTGAGTGTCATCGCACTCTGCATGCTGAAAAGGAAGACAGATGTGTGTCATACATTAAGCAGAGGAGGAATGCAGAGGAGCTCCCACAGGCAGATAGAAACCGCATGTTTCCCTAAAAAGGACTCGTTCTTTAGCTCAAATTTCCACTACAGAAAAAAAGAAAACAGTTCTGTTTCTCTTTTCTGCCATTTTCCAGCCAGTAACAAGTTTATCATGCTTTTGGTTTTCAGAATTTTAGGATTATATTTACGTATAGTCATGAACCACTCCTATGCAAGAAGATAGTATTTCCAAGGACTTACCTGATTTTCAGTGGCCTCGCAGCAACTTTGGGGCAAGATTTCACAAATATGTTCTCAGTGAGCTTTCCTCCCAGCAGATTCTAAGCAGGACCCCTCTTTTTTCTAAATCTATAACCATGAGCGAGGAAGCAAGCACCGTCATCCGTGAATCCTGCAGTGAAATCAGCATGAGAGGTGACAAGCTTCAAATGTAGTGAGCGCAAAGAAAACCTCAAACCACCCTCGAGCACATCCTCGCTCTGTCGCAGTCTTTGGAAAATTATAAATAGAACACCAGACGCTATTTCTACTATCGAACCCAGAGAATTCAGAGTTTCTTGTGAGTTTCTTATATTTTAAAAAAATGGCAGTTAATGGAACAAGGATAGGCTACAGTGAGAGTGGGAAGGAATAACTAGAAAGCTATTCTTGGTCCACATTTTTCCCGGAATCTGAATTTCCTGGGTTCATCTTAGCAATTCCCAAGCAACAAGGTAGGTCCCCTCGATCCTTGTAATGGTAAAGCGATGAACTCCAGCAGGAGGCTCGACTCAGGGTTTCTGGTCTAGTTGCATGATGCTTAGATAGAGTACCATGAAATATAAAAGAGGACAACAAAACCGGTAGAACACCAGTGAATTATGGATGTCGTTCATCATTGGCCTGTATCTTTATCTGAAGCAGAAAGATCCATCAGCTCTAAGTACGGGAATTTACCTAACTGGGATAGTAGACCCATGGTATGTGGATTTGCTTTGGAAACTCAAGTGTTTCCATTCAGGGATGAACACTGGGCCCATGCGGACGATTCATGTTATTTAAAATGAACAAAGTGTTGGGACGCCTGGGTGGCTCAGTTGGTTAAGCGGCTGCCTTCGGCTCAGGTCATGATCCCAGCGTCCTGGGATCGAGTCCCATATCGGGCTCCTTGCTCGGCAGGGAGCCTGCTCCTCCCTCTGCCTCTGCCTACCTCTCTGTCTGCCTGTGCTCTCTCTCTCTCTAATAAATAAATAAAATCTTAAAAAAAAATGAACAAAGTGTTAACTAAAGTAAGTGCGCTACCACTAGTCCTTTGCTAATTATCCTTCCTTGGACTTCAGCCAAGACACAGCAGTCCTGTTCCCTTCAGCCAAAACTCTGTCTGCACTCCAGTAAAAGCAGTAATCCCTCAATGTCCTTGACCATCAAAATTTTCAAACCCAGTTTCCACAAGGTAACGTCACACTAAACGCCTATTTCTAGCATAGCAGAGGATTGAGGCTTCTTCAACCAACTTCCAGTTTTTAAGGAATTTGAATATATTTCTTAAAGGCTCAAAAGCAAGTGTTCTACTGGCTGTAAGCCCATCAGTCTTTGCTGTTGCAAAAGGCCCTCGGAAGCGTCCCCGGGCTGGTCTGGGGGCAGAGGGCAGCTCCAGCCGCTGAGCCCCGCGCCTAATGAGGCAGCTTCTAGCTAGTATAGACCCGGACGAGCAGCCACTCTCTCCCCAAGAGCAG
>RCUC01151139.1:0-55017 GCA_003697995.1 Taxidea taxus jeffersonii
GGGGGGGAGAGGGGTTGGGAGAGGGTGGTGGGGTTACATTATATGTTTAAATTAAAAAAGCTTAAATATAATATCAAATAAAGCAAAAAACAAACAAAAAAATAAATAGTATTTATTTAAATTACGTAAGTTACTATTTTTAAAATTCAACACAAAATAGCTAACAAACCAAATAACTCTAACACCAACGAAAAGTTCCAGTTTCTCCCCATTTAGACCCAAGTTATTATCTGGTACCTTCTGCAAGCTAGCATTTAACTTGGCTGCTGGGGAGGTGGAGGCATCCAAGAAGGTGTGTCATCTATGTGAGCTCAATTGTCTTGTTCCAACACGGGAGCTACAATCTCAGGACTAGAAGCAACACATGAAATGGACCCATCAGTGCCTGTGCACAGACCACAAATAGAGGCCAGTTGCTATTGTATATATTAGTATTATGTTCAGTAATGTAATAGTGGGACCCTCTTACACAATTCTTCTTCAGCGATTTTCATCTTCACAGACTTTGATTTTAAATCCCATCTTCCTCATTTCTTTTTTTCCCCATCTTCCCCATTTCTGTTCTGTGTTAGACATTCACATAATTGATCTCAGTGATGGCAAATGAATATGTTTTATCTTCCGCTGAACTTGATCAGGGAAGAAGAAGGTGTAGAGGCATGTAAGCACTTGCCTTGGGAGCAGCCAAGGAAATTACCAATTCTCTCCAAGATTTTCTGCTAACACATTTCCTCCTTATCTTTTTTTTTTTTTTTATTACAAACCTCAAGCTTCTAATTTCCCAAACAAAACTACCTGATGTCACTCACCTCGTTGTGGTGTAAATTTCAAGGGCAGCCTTCCCCATGAGCAGCCAAACAAAATGTAAGATAATTGAGAGGTTTATTTGGAGTCACACAGCAAGATGTAGTTGTATGCCCAATGTAATCAAACTATAATTCCTCATTACAGAGTTTCTACACTATCTTCAAGTGGCACCTACCATGGTCCCTTTGCAACAAATGGAGCCATGATTCTGCAGGGACATAGCCTTGGCATTGCCACAGTGCCCCACTTGAGCAGCCTCTGGGTAGGCAATCATCCTTATTGTGTGATTGGTATTTTATAGACTTCATCTTTGTGTCACATCCACCATTGCCATAGCTGTTCTTCCTAACAGGCATGCAAATATTGTCTTCATTTTGAAAATAGGGAAGTTGAGACTCAGAAAAGCTCATTCCTTACCCAGAGTCAAATGTACGTTCATAGTTAATATAGCAATATTCAAGGATACAGAGATAAGAGTTTAAAGATCTGAAAAAAAAAAAAAGAGTTTAAAGATCTGGATACATAATTGATATATAGTAATTGTATAGTATAATATATAACTTATAATATATACTAATATACAATAATTATTCATTGTACATTAATATATGCTAATATCCCAATATAATAAATAAGGTATATTATTATATACCTAAAAATACATAGTAATATAATGATATATTAAATGTATATTAAGTACCTTAAATATTCAATGTCTTTATATTAAACATAACATAATAATGCTAATAATACATAATATATTGGTATTTGTTACACATATTAAATGTAATATATTAATATATAATTAAATATATAAAATCATTATATGTTACTATATATAATCAATATAAAATGTAACTATATACATGGTATAATAAAAATAATATAAAAGTATCATACATTATATATTAACATAACTTTACTTATATAAAAATATATATTGCATATTAATGTGTATTATATGTAATACATAATTACTATATATTAAATAAAAGTATTAATTATATTTAACATAACATGATACATTATGTTAATATACTATGAAAACATAATCATACTTATATTAATAATTAATTGTTAAAAGTTTATAAGTAATGTTAATTATAGGCATTAATTATAAGTTGTTAATTACATCGGCACATGATCAATTAATATACAATCTACTGATTTGATACATACATTCATTAATGTGTACATTACTATTCCCTGAAAACAGCAAAACCGTAGGAGAGGAAGTGAGGGGTCTCATATGCTCTGTGGCCTCTCATGGTTTCAGCTATGTGATGCCTTGTGACTTTCTTGTGCTTCTGAGCCTCTGTGAATGGGTGATGCAGAGTTCTTAGCGGCTGGAGGCTGGCAGAGGGAAGGAGTGTCAGGCTGCAGTTTGAAGGGTTTAAATCAGATGGGGGAGGGCGATTTGCCTGTGCAGAGGTGAAAGCCTCAGCATATGAAATGCTGTAATACATGGGCCCAAGATGAAGTCTCCTTTCCTTTTCCCCTTACGTTTGGAATCATTTGTTCTATGATGCTTAATATTCTTTTATTTCTTTTTATATTGTCTTGAAAAATTTAAGTGACTGTTATAGGCTAAGCTATGCAACCCCCAAATTCACATGTTGAAGTCCTAAGTCCCAGTACCTCAGAAAGTGACTGATTTGAATAGAGAATCTTCCTTTTTTTAAAGATTTTATTTATTTATTTGACAGAGAGAGACACAGCAAAAGAGGAAACACAAGCAGGAGGAGTGGGAGAGGAAGAACCAGACTTCCTGCCAAGTAGGGAGCCTGATGTGGGGCTCGATCCCAGGACCCAGAGAGCATGACCCAAGCCAAAGGTGGACACTCAAGGACTGAGCCACCAAGGTCCCCTCAGGACGGAATCTTTCAATGAGGCAGTTAAGTTAAAATGAGGTCATTCAGATGAGCCCTAACCCACTATGTCTGAGATAATTATAGGATGATATCAGAACACAGATGCATACAGAGGAAGAACACGTGGGATCCACAGGGTGACCATCTTCAAGCCAAGAAGAGAGGCTTTCAAAAAAACCAACAAACTAGTACCTTGATCTCTGATTCTCAGTGTCCAGAATTGTGAGCATATATATTTCTGTTGTTTAAATCACCTCACCGGTGGTACTTTGCTATGGCAACCTTAGCAAATTAATACAATGATCATAATTGATTTAATATTCTTGCAAATTTGTAATGTAGAGATTGGGCTCAATTTGCATAATTCAGTACTTAGTAATTATTTGATGATGATGATGATGATGAGAATTGCAAATACAAATGCTCAGCAATGTTTCTGTCATTCATATAGCTGGATACCTACATCAGCATGCTTGGATTATATCTGAAGAGCTAAAATCCAAACCTAAAGCAAAGCAGAGTGGTATTACATTACACTTTAATGTAATAAGCCATCAAAAGAAATGAAATCATACCATTTGCGATGACATGGATGGAACTAGAGCGTATTATGCTTAGCGAAATAAGTCAATCAGAGAAAGACAACTACCACATGATCTCCCTGATATGAGGAAGTGGAGATGCAACGGGGGTGGGGGTTAAGGTGGTAGGAAAAGAAAAAATGAAACAAGATGGGATCGGGAGGGAGACAAACCAAAAGAGACTCTTAATGTCATAAAACAAACTGAGGGGGTGGGGAGAGGGGTTGGGAGAGGGTGGTGGGGTTACATTATATGTTTAAATAAAAAAGCTTAAAGAAAAAAAAAAAAAAGAAAGCCAGGGTTGGGTCCCAGATCTACTAACAATTTACAGTGGATCTTGCCTGGATCTTTTCTACTCAGGACTTCATTTCTTCAGCAGAAAAATGAGGATGTTTGAGTCTCTTCTATCTCTGGGTAAATACTTTAAGTGAAAAATGATCTTCAAGTCTCACTCTCTGGAACTAGCCATTGTTATCCTCAAACCCAAAGAGAAAAGACCAATGTTTAAAGATTCATAATCTGGCACTGATCTCTTCTTCTAAATTGATCTGTTACTTGAATTTTGTATTATATAATCTGAGATATATCTTGCCTCACCAACAAGAATATAACTTCTTTGAGAGGAATGGATGGATCATCAATTTGCATCTCTTCCTGTATCTAGTCCTGTTCTGTAATCATACTAGAAGTTTGACTAATGTCTATGCAATAAATTACCAGGATAATCTCTCTCTCTCTCTCTCTCTCTCTGTGTGTGTGTGTGTGTGTGTGTGTGTGTAGTAATCGTCTGGATTATTTTGTTGAATAAACTGAAATTAAACTAACTTGAGTCAAGAAGGGAATTATTGGCTAATAGACCTGAGAGGTCAAGGAGCCAGAACAACAATGTTATCAGGATTCCATCCTGCTTCATCATCACACCTACTGTCTGTTGGCTGTAGTCATTGGAAGGTCTGCCACAAATCTATAAACCATATGCCTATCTTGGGAAAATATAAAAGATAATTTTGAAAGAAGATAAAAACAGAAGAAAATAGACATCATAAGATGGAGGAAATAACAAGAAAAACAAGTGGAATGAGGGACAGTAGGTGAGCTCCATCCCACGAATCCCTACCCACTTCAGGAGTTTAAGCACTGGGGAGCCGCCCAGGCTTCTTACCCTCCCCCACTGGTGTCACAGCCTAGTCTAGCCTAGTCTCCTGAGAACTGGGTGAGGGTGTGGCACAGAACTCACAGAGTTGGGTCTCACCTGCAACTGGGGAGAAGCTCCTTATTAACACATCCAGAGATAAAATCAACGAGTCTCCACTTTTCAGAGAACACTGGGTTAAGAAGAAAGATCATCTTTGACTTGACAGAAAGTAGCTTATACCTACAATTGGTGGGGTTTAGCATTCACAACAAGAAAATCCATTTTAACCTCCTGGGGACAGGGTGCAGCTCTATCTCCCTGGCCCTCTCTTTGCCCACATAATGATTTGAATTGAGAAGAATGGGAGTGGTAGAACCATTGGAACACATCTACAAACCTCCACACCATCAAAAATTAAAACCAACTCCAGTGTTTTATCAGCTTCAGCCAAAGAAATGGGTTTGCAGAGCCATGGCCTCCTGACAGCACAAAGCTAGGAGGAAATGGGCTCAGAGTGGAAGCCAATATCCATTTAGAGGGTCCATGGGGACAGCCAGAGTGCTGCCCACAGTTCCCCATCTCCCCAAGCCAAGGGCCACATTGGGGGCTGAGCCAGCATCTTCCCAGAAGAAGGAGTGAGTGGGAAAGAGGAAAGAGGGCATTGCAGTGGTTACCAAGCACTGGGATGAGCATCAGCCACTGGGAACAGATTGGAGTAGGGACTTCATGCTGAAGAGAAGAACGTTTGACTCAAAAAGAGTGTCCTGTGCACTGCTCCTCAGGATGCTGCTCCAGATTTTCCCCTTATATCAGGCTCCTGGCCACAGTCTTAGTCTAGTCCCAGCTGTCTTCCCTGCATGGAGGCATTGGAGCAACACCACTAGAGTCCCCTCTGAGCCCTCCAACACCTTCCCAATTCCTAAAACTCCAATGTCACTGTAGTCTGAAGCCCCACCCCCTTACCTCTTCCAATCTCTCTCTCAGGCCATACCCACTACTCTAATCTGTCCTTACTGGTTTTTCTTTGCCTGTCACCTCATATACCAGAAAGCCTGGATAAGAAGGCTGCTCCTCAGTAAACCAAGTGGCCCCCTGGCTTCTGCTCTTGGAGATCTGTGTTCCTACTCTCCTTTTTGTTGGCTGCCCACCCCACCCCATCTTTTGGATAACTGAATTCTTCAGAAATGTCATCTGCTCATCTCAGTTCAGCCTTGGTTTTCATTTGCCTCCAGACCTGGCTCGGAGCAGGCTGGACATCTAATCCAAGAATACATTTTTTTTTTTTGGTATCTCCATAGCTTCAAGGAAGATAACTATGAGTGCCAAAACCCTGATGATCATCGGAGGAACCTCTTCAGGGGTGGTTATCACAGCTTCTCTTCCTGAGAAGGGGGGTCCAGACATCCCTGGCTAACTCCCTTCCCTCTATACCTCTGTCCATGCTGTTCTTGTGCCCAAAACACAATTGGCAGGTCTCTGTGTCCCTTCACCCCTGCTGAAACCCTAAGTAAATGCCCCATCCAGGGACCCAGCTTCTGATCCTAAGGAATTCCATTCTACCTCATTTGACCACTTCTATTGCTCATGACAGCTTGCCACACTGCTGCAGGTGTGTGTGTGTGTGTGTGTGTGTGTGTGTGTGTGCACGTGTGCATGTGTGTGTAATGATTTTATAAACAAAGTAATTGATATTAGGGGATTTACAGATGTGCTTTCAGGTAGAGGAAGTGTCTACCTGAAAGCACAATAATTATGAAGCCCCTAAGATCAATTACTTTGTTTATATTCTATCAATTCAGTAATTTGATTCTTATTTTTTAAGGGATGTCTGGCTGAATGACCTATCATAGAAGTGGCAGAATTCTGCATGAAAGCAAAAGGTCCAGCAGGAAAGTAGTAAAGGTAGCCTGTGTCCAGTGTTTTCTGCATGTCAGACACTCTGTGCTCCATGGGTGTTAACCCATTTCACCCCTAGTCAACTTCATGGGGTAGCTATGATCATCCTCATTTGCACATAAGGAAAATGAGGCAAATGAGGCAAGGAGAGGACACATAACTTCCTCAAAGTCAAGCTGGCACCCTCATTTTCAGCCATTTTGTACTGTTTAGCAACAGATGGTCAGCCATGTTCTGGGCTCAAAGCTGGCACACCAAGGATAGAGCACCAGGAGGGCTCCTCCCCGGCTCTCCAAGGAATACTAACATTCCCAGAAAATGAGGAGCTAGAGGGTTCTGTGCCTCCAACCCTCTCTTCTACATGTGTAGGAATTTTTAACCTCCTAGTTAGTGATCACCCAGGGAAAGACAGAAAATGCTGCTCCTTGTGCTTGCTGAACTCGAGGTACCAAAGGGTGACTCAGCAAAGCTAAAAGCTGAGAGGACTCTTTTTTTTTTTCCCAGTTACTTAGAATTCTATGTGCATACTGTACAGTCCCATAGAGGGGCTAAGCCTCCCTTTAACAGTCAGCTCCAGCTTGTCAGCCATGTGAGTAGTTGCCTTTGTAGTGGATGCCCCATCCAATCCTTTGGATGATGCAGCCTGAGCTGTCAGCCTGATTGCAACCCCATGGAAGTCCCTGAATGAGACGTACCCAGTCAGGCTTCCCTGGGATCCTGACCCAGAGAAACTGTGCACGTTAATAAATGTTTGTTGTTTTAAGATGCTAAACTTGGGGGTAAATACACTAAAATTGATAATCAGTAAGATTATGAATTTGCATGTATTATTTCCTGCATTAGATTTTAGATTCCTTAAAATAGTCATTTAGGTACACCATGTTGCATGTAGCACGGTTTCTAAAACCTGATATGTTCTCCAGAAATGTTCATTGCATGCATGAATAAATGAATGAATTTCTGATTCACTTCAGGGCTGAATTTGTTCACCACAAATTTGTTAAGAACCTAACTGAAGTCAGGCACTGAACCAAAATTGGGACCTGTCAGAGTTGGGGTCCTCAGAAGTCAACTATGAGATGAGGATGTGAACACGTTCAGAGTCATCCCAACCAAGGTTAGTTGTTGGGTTCTCACTCACAACTCCCCACAAACTTCTCAGTTGAAGGCTGTTTCAGGGTATTCGCATCCTGCTATTCTTGGCTTGTCCTGTGAGTGAGTCCAAGCATACTCCCAACGTGAGAACACAGGCGCTCAGGAAGAGAACCTCAGGCACAGGCAGCCTTTGGCACCGGCAGGACACCAGTAGCATCTGCCATGGAATGGAAGTTGCTGGAATTATGAATGTTTTCACTGCCCAGTGGGTCATAGAAGCTTTCACAAGGAGGTAACTTCAAAGTGAGTGAGAATTTGTCAGGAAGACCATGCGGGGAGGGTGTGCTTGGAGGGGAGAACAGCACATACAAAGGCATCGAAGTGAGAGCGCACAGTTAGGGAATGGGACATGTACCTCAGCTCCCTGTTGCGAGAAAGCCATTAAGAAAGGATAAGTTTTGGTTTTTTCTCCCTCCCGATCCCATCTTCTTTCATTTTTACTTTTCCTACCACCTTAACTCCCACCCCCGTTGCATCTCCACTTCCTCATATCAGGAAGATCATGTGGTAGTTGTCTTTCTCCAGTTGACTTATTTCGCTAAGCATAATACGCTCTAGTTCCATCCATGTCGTCTCTTAATGTCATAAAACAAACTGAGGGGGGTGGGGGGAAGAGGGGTTGGGTGAGGGTGGTGGGGTTACATCATATGTTTAAATAAAGCTTAAATAAAGTAAAAAAAAAAAAAAAGGATAAGTTTGCAACTAAAGACTCCTTAGCTGTGAAGGCATTTCCTGATGGCAGAAGTGTCACAACTAGCAGGAAACCTGGACACTTTGAGGATTAGAGTCTATATTGCTGACACTCCCAACTTTCCCAACACTCCCAATATCTCACAAATTCCCAACATTCTCAATACACCCAACACCCCCAAATTCACAACAATCCTAACACTCCTAACATTCCCAATACCTCCTAACGTTCTCAACACTCCCAACACCCCCCAACATTCCCAGCACTCCCAATATTCCCAACACTCCTAATATCCCCCAAATTCCCAACATATCCCCAACACTCCCAATATTCCCAACACTCCCAATACTCCCCAAATTTTCAACATTTCCAAAACTCCCAACACTTCCCCTATCCTGACATCCCCAACACTCCCTGAATTTCTAACAATTCAATGCTCCCTGGAGGCAGCATCCCATGCCAGATGAGATTCTGGCCTCTGGAGTTAAATAACTCAGGGAGCAGCCCTTGCTATGATGAATAAGGAATGGAGTCTCTCCCATGTGTTTTGTGACTACTGAGCAGTTGAAACCCTTGCCTCTGTTTGGATACTGTTAAAGACAAAATGTTTGCATCCCACAAAAACACATATGTTGAAGCTCTGACCCCCCAGTGTGATGGTATTAGGAAGTGAGACTTTTGGAAGGTGATTAGGTTTAGATGACTTCATGAGGGTGGAGCTTCCATGATGGGTTAAAGACACCTAAGACAAGACGCCACAGAGTGTTTTTTTTTTTCCTCCTGCCATTTGAGGACATAGTGAGAAGGTGACCATCTGCAAACCAGGAAGCAGGTCCTCACCAGAACATGGCCTCACCAGAACATGGCACCCTCATTTTGGAGTTTCAGCCTCCAGAACCATGAGAAATAAATGTCTATTGTATAAGCTACCTGGTGCATAGTATTTTGTTGTGACAGCCTAAGCTGTTTTACAGTGACTGTGCTGGAATATTAGTCTTAGAACAGCAGAGCCTTGCTTTCAATAGCAGAAGCCTGGAGGGTTCTTATATTCCTGTTCTCTACCCGCAGAAGCCGGACTACCAGCTGGGACCTGCGCCAGGCCCATGGCATGCAAGTCTGCAGAGAACATAAAAGTACTGGGGCAGTTTTCAGGTGACGGTGATACCTGGGGACTGGAAACATCATCATGGCCCTTTGCTAGAATGGGGACACCTGAGGATCTGGTAATAATAAATAGAGCCTGGTTCAGGCCTCTCACAGGGAAGGGCATTGCTGGAACTGTGACTAAGTCATGTAAGGTACTCCTAGTACAGTCGCAATTCAATTCGTGGCTATTGTTGCTTTTTCATTTTTTTTGCTAGTGATTTGTGGACTTCTCGATAGGGATCTCTTTCCACATAGGATAGATGGTTTTGATCTAACCCCGTTCTTCTTAACTAAAGCTTTGCTTTCATGGCTGGTTCTTCCTGAGCTGCCACACTCATGACAAGAGGCACACCAAAGGAAGTGAATTGCTACTCAACAGTATTGTGGTTTGGAAGTCTAATGGATTTATAATTTTTTTGTATGTTTTTGTCATAGGAGTAAAAAAAAAAAAACGATGGCAATTTTATATGGCTTTGTTTTTTGGCAGTTCCCATAGCAGTAAAATATTCACTCAATAATGACATTTATAACTCTTCAACTACAGGTAAGATTACATCTATTTGAGGCTTAAATCCTTGGCAATAAAGCTTTCTCCCATCTATATCTCTGTTTTATTATGTGCTTAAAATTTGCTCTAAAAGATAAATAAAACGGAGTAGCAGGGTATGAATCTAGAAGTTTTCAAGGAATGCTGATTTACATTTGTATGACACAATTTACTTTTTAAGCCCCCTTCCACTGGTGGCCAAAATGGAATTTTAGACATGTCAGGACACACACACACACACACACACACGCACACGTGCGCGCGCACACACACACACACACATCCCACATGTGTGTTCTTCTTCCAATCTTCTGTCGGGTTATGGCTGTGTTTTATATGGTTCCTTGGTGCCATGGCCTCAGAGCTGGGTGAAGATGGGTATGTCTATCCTTTGTTATGTCACCTTCAATCTGCCATCCTGTGAGAGGTGCATCTTCATAGCTAGTCTCTGGTGTATGCTGGCTGCTGGTTGCCTCTCACTTCTGAATGCAGGGATCCTTCAGCCCAACCTTCTCCCAGCAACTTTAGTCTCTCTTAGGGACCTAGAAGTAGCCCCCCCAAAGCCTATGCCATTCTGGAGCCTCAAGAACTGGGGTAGGATTTGGGTACCCTTCTGTGGTACTCCTGACACGGGCTTCTTAGGCAACTCTGGAGTAAAAGGGAGTTCTGTGATGCTGTGTGTATCCAATAGCCTATGTTACCACAGATCCAGGACCGCGTCTATGCGGGGGTGGGGGTAAGGCACTCAGATTTTCCAAGTAGATGGGCTCCTCTATATTCCTAGTTTCCCTGAGTCATCTGGATTCTGCCCTACCCTCTGGTAATCTCCACCTATTCGCTCTGCTAGGGCTCTGACTTCTGGGGGAGTGCCCTGGGATCTTGCTCAGTTTCATGACTCCACATTTCCCCTTTTCTTCTCTAAATTCTTTCATCCCTCTCCAGCCCATGAAAATTTGATCTACACTTCAGGATGAAAAAAAAAAAAAAACTGAATCAAAATGAACACCCATTGTTTGTCAGGGCCGGATGTTTGAAACTCAAAATGCTTTTTTCATCTCAGACTATAGTTTCAAACATGATTTGCAAAAGTCTAGTTTTGAGATGTTAAAAGATTGTGTAATGCAAATTCTCTCTCTCTCTCTCTCTCCCTCTCTCTCTCTTTCCTTCTCTCCCCTGGCCCTACCCTCTTTCTCTGCCTCTCCCCACTCTGCTGTGCACGGTATACAGTACATACCCTGGCTGATGCCTCACTGGGGGTAAGGCCAAAGGATGCTTGGGAGTACTGCAGGAAAAGAATTTGTTGTTTCTCTATGAAATGTTAATCCCACTGCACATGTAAATATTTGAACACCATCTGGAAAGGGCCTTTTTTGCAGCTATCAGATTCCTTGGTGGTGCTAATAATGGCTAAATTGTGAGGTGTTGAAGATCACAGGCTGGATAACCTCAGGAGACCAGGTTTCACCAGGAGCTGTGGGAGAAGCCTATGATGTGGTCTCTGCAGTACCTGGTCCTGACACTCAGTATGATGGCAACTGCCTTGAGGACTCCTCTAGCAGCATGGTTCCGGGGGATCTGTGTGGAGGAAAATGGGGAGACTTGGAAACATTTGGCTTGGGAATTTAATCACACAGCATGAGTGCATTCCTCATTTGTCTCCTTCCTTTTCCTGCCATAACATATAGGAGAAAATAGGCACAGTGGAGCCTGAAGGGCATTCTCAGCCTCTCTGGACACTCCCCATAAAGGGCTTCCAGAGACTGGTGTGGACAGAGCTGGGGACAAAGGCTGATCTGCCTGGATCCAGGTCTTCTTAACCTCTTCATTCTGCCCACACACATGCAGCCCTCAGCCCTCCACTTCCTTTAAATAAAGATATCAATATTGATCTCTTCTTCCTCTTGCTCCTTCAGAGCTAAACTGATATAATAATTTAAGCTAGATTGTGTCTAGTTTAACGACCACTGCTCCAGGCCGGCATTGCATCTTCACTTTGGGACACATGGAATGTACTTACCTCCCCTCACATCACACACCACAGCTCTTTTGTGCTTTTTCAGGCCAGCACTGAATGGCCAAAATCACCATGCTTCCCCCTATAAGAGGAAGAGAGAAATATAGAAGGTGGGTGCAAATGAGCTAGGCTTGAAGGTATCTGGGTTAACAAAGTCTGACATTTGGAAGGAATATATAGGAGCAAGAAAAGTGTGGATGAAGTTGTGGAATTTGGGAAATACCACAAGTACTTAGAATATTAAAAACAAACAAACAAAAACCTGTGTCCATCATGTGAGATTTTAGGTGTTCAGCAGCCCCACCTCTCTGGGGCATTATGTGTGACTATATGTGCCTCCCACACTAATCTGGTTGTTACAAAACACTATGGCACCATATCAGTTCTTCGGGGTTCCCTCTTGCTGCCTGGATCTGGGGCTTTTGACTTGGACTCAAGGATGCTCTTAAGGATATTGTCCATACTGGTTCCTGTGGCAGAAAATGCCACTTTCAGAAGGCTTATTCTGTATTCACCTATCCCAAGAAACCTGGGCCACCACGATTCAGTGGGGACCTTCAGCAAATTGAGAAAAATGGTTTCTAAACACAGCTCCCAGGAGGTGCGACAGATATTTTCCCTGGGGTTTGGAGGGATGGTTGAATTATTAAACAAGATGTTGGCCTATGAGCCCTGTGTAGTCAAGATATCTGAACTGATGAGAGAGTCAAACATCGTCAATCCACAAAATGTTAGATTTTGCAAAGGAATGAAGAAGTCTTGATTTTGACTCTTTTTTTGGTCTTGAGGATTCTGGCTGGGCTGCCATAACAAAGTACTGAAGACTGGGGGCTTAAACAACATTTATTTGCTTCAGAGTTCTGGAGATTGGGAGTCCAAGATTGCTGTGTCAGCAGGACTATTTCTCCTAAGGCCTTTCTCTTTGGCTTGTCTCACCTTGGTCACCTTCTCACTGTGTCTTCATGTGGCCTTTTCCCTTTGTGTCCATCACTGGTATTTCTCCCTCTTCTTATAAGGACCCCAGTCACATTGGATTAGGGTCCTACTCTATGATCTCATTTAACTGTAATTACCCCTTTTAAGGGTGCTATATCTTAATATAACCAGATTGGGGTTAGGGGTTCAGCATAGGAATTTGATGGGGAGGCCATGGTGCAGTTCATAACAATGATCCATTCTGCTACTTCATGACTTAAAACAAAAAAGCATTGCATTATCTGCTGTCTCCAAAATAATGGTATGAATAGAATGGGTTAGACAGGACACTGAAAAATATTCAGGAATGAAATCAGACACATCTTCATTGAAGCAGGCCTGTGTAACCCTCTGGTTGAGACAAAGCAAGTCACTTTGCCTCCTTGAGTCATTATTTCTTCACTGGGAAAACAGGGGAAGTGGTATGCAGCCTGCATGAATGGAAATATTGGGAATCATGTTTGCAAAACAGGTACTCCCAGAAAATATTATTGTGAACCACTGGCATAATTCTGGACACTCCATGGGATCCAAAGGTACAGTTAAGTCCTTGCCCCCTTTGAGAGGCATTTATCTGGAGGATTCCTGAACATTGTGCTATAGGACCACACAACCCTGGATACACCAGACTTGACAGTGAGCCAAAGGCCAGATACACTCAAGAGCTTGACACACACTACTTCTCTTGTGAGAACATTATGGAAATTTTCTGTGGGATCTTGAATGAACATCTGACTTCCCATGAGGACTGGATCTGAGGCTAAGCATGCACCCCATGCTTCACCACATCTGTCAATATCCTAACACAGATTTCTTCATATGTGAAGTCCTTCTGCACCTTACAGTCTAGGAAAAAAATTTTAATTAAAAATAAATAGATACCTTTCATAATAATGAACAGGGCTACCTGAGGAACTGACTTAAGGTTGTAAACTAGAACATGGATTTTACAGAGTTACACTGAAATTCCTATCACTGCAGAAATGTTTAACCAGGATCTGGAGTCAAGGAAAGGACTGAGGAAGGAGGCCAAGCAGAAATGGGAAAGCTGGAGTAATCACAATAACAAAGGAGTCCACACAATGGGGCAGGAAAGACTTAAAAACAGTTAACTTAAGTTTTCAGATAAAATAGAGCTAAATGCTTTCATGTTTGAAACAACAACTTTTTAAAAAATAGATAAAATAAATGAAACATGGCTTTACAGCAAAGGACAGTAATCCCTGAGAGATGGGAAATGATAGGAGCAACCCCTACAATTGCCTCAAGTTTCCAGATTACAACACAGAGAGGTACAACCCAGGCAGAGCCCAGGAGATTGCTTGAATGGAGGAGACAGAACTGAGATGCCAGAGCAAGGCACATAGAGTACATGCAGCAGAGTACCAGAGAGGAGAGAGCTACAAAAAGTCCTTGAGTGGTCAGCAGAATATGATCAAGGTATGCATGTGAAGAAACTACCAGAGGTTGTAGAAAAGACCTCATAAAAGGATCAGAGGGAACAGTGCCTGCATTCCCATGGGCCAAAAATCATATATTTCCCCCAAACCATATTGGTGGATAATTTATACGGTATTGGGTAGAATTCTAAGAACAGACTTGCCTCACTTACGGGTGATAATTAACCCTTTATTGAACAGTAGATCCTGTCTAGCAAATCTTAAAGTAGAACATTAAAGGATCAAACTGTTTCCATGTAACCTAACAGCAAACTGAGTTCAAGAATATTTTTAGGGGTACCTAGCTGGCTTAGTCAGTAGAGTGCAACTCTTGATCTCAGGATAATGAGTTCAAGTCCTGTATTGAACATGAAGCCTACTTAGAGAAAAAAGAAAGGAATATTTGTAGGAATACAAAAAGTCCATTATGTATCAGGAAAATATTCACAATGTCAGACAATTAATAATAATTAGACATGCAAAGGCGTATGAAAATGATCTGTGAAAGATACATAGAAAAGAACATTCCATTGTTATTATAACCCTATTCCAGGTGTTCAAAAAATTTAAATAGAGACATAAACCAAATAAAACTTCTAAAAATGTAAATGATAAGCCTGAGACAAAAAATGAAATATACTACATAAATTAAAAGGCATATTAAACATTGTAGAAAAACAGATTTGTGAATCTGAAGACACAGAAATGGAAGCTATCCAAGAACAAACACATAGAGGAAAAAAACAATAAATGAATAAAAAGAGCATCAGTGAGCTGTGGAACAAAACCTTAAGTGGTCTAATATCTGTGTAACTGGTATTCATAGAGGGGGAAGGGCAGAAAAAAGTATCTGAAGAAATAACAGCTAAAACCATTTCAAATTTGATAAAAATTATAAAGCCAAAGATCAAATATGTTAAATTCCAAACACAAGCAATATGAAAAAAGAATACACCAAGGCACATCAAAATCAAATTGCTCAAAACCCATCATAAAGAGAAAATATCAAAAATAGACTTGTCATATACACAGGAACAAAAATAAGGATGATGGTGAATTTCTCATTAAAAACAAAAACAGATTTAGTGAAAAGAAGGGCCATCTGTACCCCAATGTTCATAGCAGCAATGGCCACGGTCACCAAACTGTGAAAGAACCAAGATGCCCTTCAACGGACGAGTGGATAAGGAAGATGTGGTCCATATACACTATGGAGTATTATGCCTCCATCAGAAAGGATGAATACCCAACTTTTTTATCAACATGGAAGGGACTGGAAGAGATTATGCTGAGTGAAATAAGCAAGCAGAGAGAGTCAATTATCATATGGTTTCACTTATTTGTGGAGCATAAGAAATAACACAGAGGACATGGGGAGATGGAGAGGAGAAGGGAGCTGGGGGAAATTGGAGGGGGAGATGAACCATGAGAGACTATGGACTCTAAAAAACAATCTGAGGGTTTTGAAGGAGCAGGGGGTGGGAGGTTGGGTGAGCCTGGTGGTAGGTATTATGGTGGGCATGTATTGCATGGAGCACTGGGTGTGGTGCATGAACAATGAATTCTGGTACACTGAAAAGAAATTTTAAAAATTAAACATTTAAAAAGAAAACAAGGAAAGCAATAAGACAGGGGAAATCTTTAAAGCACTGAAAGTAAAAGCTGTCAGCCTAGATTCCTATATCCAGAGAAAATATATTTCAAAAATGAAGATAAAATAAAGATATTTTCAGACATACAAAGCCAAAATAATTCATTATCACAAAACAAAGAAATCCAACAGGCAGAAGAAAGATAGAAATATGGATCTGTACATTGAATGAAGAGACCAGAAATTATAACTACATTGAGTAAATACACAAGATTGTTTCTTATTATTTAAACCAATTTAGAAGAAAATTGTTTAAACAACAGTAATAGTAATGAACTGTGGGGTTTATAAAATGTATAAAATCATATGGATAACAGTAATAGCACAAAGGCCAGGATAACTAAAAAATATACTTTGTATGTTTCTTACGTTCTACTTAAAGTTTTATAAGATCATGTGAATATATACTGTGATAGGTTAAAGATGCATTGTATAAATCCTAAAGTAACCACCAAACAATAACTATAGCTATAACTAATAAGCCAACAGATGTTAAATTGTTATCATAAATAACACTCATTTTACCTGAGAAGAAATAGGAAAAAAGGGGAACAAAGTATAGAAGAGATAAACAGAAAAAAAATAGCAAGATTTAAATTAATTTTGCCAATTATCACAGTAATTTTAAAGGGTCTGACCACTCTGATTTAAAGTTGGGGATTGGCAGATTAGATAAAATGTTCAAGATCCAACTATATGCTGTCTACAAAAAAGAGAGAGAGAGAGAGAGAAACACAGAAACCATGTTTTACATATAAAGTTACAAATAATTTAAAAGAAAAAGGATAGAAAGGGACGCCTGGGTGGCTCAGTTGGTTAAGCAGCTGCCTTCGGCTCAGGTCATGATCCCAGCGTCCTGGGATCGAGTCCCACATCGGGCTCCTTGCTCAGCAGGGAGCCTGCTTCTCCCTCTGCCTCTGCCTGCCACTCTGTCTGCCTGTGCTCGCTCTCTCTCTCTCTCTCTAACAAATAAATAAATAAAATATTTTAAAAAAATTAAAAAAAAAAGAAAAAGGATAGAAAATTGTAAACCATATTAAAAATAATAGAAATAGTACTAAATTTGCTCAATTAATATCAGAAATAGTCAATTTTGGATGATAGAATGTTGCTATCAAAAATAACCTTAATTCACAATGATAAAGAGGTCAATTAAAGAGGACATGGGGGCATCTGGGTGGCTCAGTGGGTTAAAGCCTCTGCCTTCGGCTCAGGTCATGATCTCAGGGTCCTGGGATCCAGCCCTGTAACAGGCTCTCTGCTCAGCAGGGAGCCTGCTTCCCTTCCTCTCTTTCTGCCTGCCTCTCTGCCTACTTGTGATCTCTGTCTGTCAAATGAATAAAAAAAATCTTTAAAAAAAACAAAAAACATATCTTATCGTGCACTTTAAATGTATTCATATTATTAAGTGTTAATTATACCTCAATAAAGCTTGTTTATAAAGAAAATAATAACAAACTTTAAAAAGGCCAGGATACTTTTGGAAATACATGTTGTGGTAGCCGCATGTTTGCACCAACCAAAACCTGGCACCATTGGCACCGCAGAGTGAACACAACACAGAAGCAATACGCTATCTGCTCTGCCCTGGCTGCCTCAGCCTTGCCAGCACTAGTCATGTCTAAAGGTCGTTGTATTGAGGAAGTTCCTGAACTTCCTTTCATGGCTGAAGATAAAGCTGAAGGTTACAAGAAGACCAAGGAGTCTGTGTTGCTTCTTAAGTAACTTATTATCAAAAAGGTCTATGATATCAATGGGATGATATAAAAAAGGTCTATGATATAAAAAATGAATGATATCAAAGAGGTCTATGCCTCCCAGTGAATGAGAGCTGTCAAGGGCAAAACAAGAAACCATCATCATATGCAGCGCAGGGGACCCTATATCACCTACAATGAAGACAGCGGTATCATCGAGGCCTTCAGAAACATCCCTGGAATTACTTTACTTAATGTAAGCAAACTGAACATTTTGAAACTTCCTCCTGGCAGACATGTGGGACATTTCTGAATTTGGACTAAAAGAGCTTTCTGCAAGTTACACAATCTGTTGGCACTTGCTGTAAGGCTGCCTCCCTCAAGAGTACACAACATTCCCATGGATAAGATGCTTAATACAGACCTTAGCAGAATCTTGAAAAGCCCAGAGATTCAAAGAGCCCTCTGAGCATCACACAAGAAGATTCATGGCAGTGACCAGAAGAAGAATCCACTGAAGAACCCGAGAATCATGTTGAAGCTAAACCCATATGCAAAGACCATGCACAAGAACAACATTCTTCACCAGGCCAAGAATTACAAACTCTGGATGGATAAGGCAGCAGCAAACTTAGAAGCCAAATCAGATGAGAAGGGCATTCCAGGCGAGAAGCCCATGGTAGAGAAGAAAGGAAAGAGGCTACTGGTGTACAGAAGAAGAAGAAACCTTTGGAGGAAAAGAGTCACAACTACCAAGAAACCAGCAGCTGACCAGAAGGCTGCAGAAAAGAAACACACCGTGGAGAAAAATCCTGCTGCCTAAAAACTTACATTTATTTATTCCATAAAAGTCATATCATTTGGACAGCTAATTTTGAATAAAGACCTGATCAAAGACAGTGGGGAAAAAGAAAGATATCAAATATCCCCAAATTGATCTATAGATTCAACATAATTCTAAACAAAATTCTAGAAAGATTTTTTAAAAGAAATTGAAAAGTTAATATTAAAATTTACATGAAAATATAATAGACTTTTATAAAACTAAACAAGAAAATAATTTGTAAGACTTATTCTACCTGACTTTAAGACTTCATATAATACACTAATCCAGGCAATGTGGCTTTGGCATCAAGATGCACAAGCAGACAAATGGAACACAGTCTATATCTATGTGTATAGTACAGATCTGAGTTCTGACACTGCTTCCAAGACAATTAAATGTGGAAAAAAAAATTTTTGGATAAAGGATGTTAGAACAATTGGAAAACCATTAGCAATAAAATAAACATCAACCATTATCTCACACCATAAAAAGAAATGAACTTCAAATGGATTACACACCTAAAGTGAAAACCAAAAGCTATAAAACTTCTAGAAGGAAACAGAAGGTCTATGTGGTACTGGGGTAGGGAAAGTTTTCTTAGATGCAACACAAAATGTCAAACTGTAAAATATAAATACATATATACATGCACAAGTAAATAGAATTTAACTAAAACAAAAATATGTTGCTCTCTAAAGAGCAAAGAAAATTATTAGGAAAACTAAAAGGCAAGCCATAAGCAGAGAGGAAATATTTGCAAAAATATATCAGACAAAAGACTGATATTCAGAAAACAGAAAGAGTTCTTACAAAACAATAACAAAAACAAACTAATAATAATTTAAGGAAAATATTTGAACAGATACTTCACAAATAAAAAAATAAATAGCCAATAATTAAATAAAAATATGCCAATGATATTATTTTTTGAGGGAAACATAAGTTAAAGCCACAATAAGATAACATTCCATTAGCATTATCACTAAATGTTATAACAAAAAATTAAAATTAAAAAAAAAATACGGAGGACGCCTGGGTGGCTCAGTGGGTTAAAGCCTCTGCCTTCGGCTCAGGTCATGATTCCAGAGTCCTGGGATCGAGCCCCTCATCGGGCTCTCTGCTCAGCAGGGAATCTGCTTCCTCCTCTCTCTCTCTCTCTCTGCCTGCCTCTCTGCCTACTTGTGATCTCTGTCTGCCAAATAAATAAATAAAATCTTAAAAAAAATACTGACTTTATCAGTGTTATGAGAATATGAATAAATTGAGATATTCAGGGGCACCTAGGTGGCTCAGTGGGTTAAGCCTCTGCCTTGGGTTCAGGTCATGATCTCAGGTTCATGAGATGTGGGATCAAGTCCCACATCAGGCTCTCTGCTCAGCAGGGAACCTGCTTCCTCCTCTCTCTGCCTGACTCTCTGCCTACTTGTGATCCCTTGTCAGTCAAATAAATAAATAAAATCTTTTTAAACATTGAGATATTCATGTGCTGATGGGAATATAAAATAATACAACTCCTTTGGAAAACAATCTGATGGTTTCCTAAAAATTCAAACATACAGCTACCATATGAGCCAACATTCTACTTATGGTTATTTATCCAAGAGGGATAAAATCATATGTTCACACAAAGATCTACAGATAAATGTATACCACATTTTTATCTGTAATAGCCAAATACTGGAAGTAACTCAAATGCCCTTTAACAAGTGAATGGATAATAATTTGTGGAATATCTATACAGTGGAATATTAATCAGTAACTCATGCAACACAAGTGATAGTCAAAATAATTATGCTGAATGAAAAAAGCAAGGTAAAATGAAAATTGTAAATGCATATATAAGTTCAAGAAAATGTAAACTGATAAGCAGTGACTGAATGAAATTAGTGGTTGCATGGGGATAATGACGGAGAGAGAATTTTGAGGGTAATGAAAAATTTTTTATTTTATTTGTGATAGTGGTTTCATAGGTATATGTATTTATGTCAAAGCTGCCTGTAAAACTGCCTGGGTGGCTCAGTCAGTTGAGTGTCTGCCTTCAGCTCAGGTGATGATCCCAGAGTCCTGGGATGGAGCCCCACATTGGGATCCTTGCTCAGTGGGGAGCCTGCTTCTCCCTTTCCCTCCTGATGCTCCTCCCTGCTTGTGCTCTCTCTCCATGTCAAATAAATAAATAAAATCTTTTTTAAAAAATTGACTGTAAGTACACGAGTACATGTATGTTAATATATTTCAGTTTCATTTCAAGTACATGTACTTTAATATACTTCAATTATTCCTCAATAATAAAACAAAATTCTATTCATAAAAGTAACACAAAGAGCTCCCAATGGCCAAAGTGGAACAATTAGAGAAACAAAACAGTTTTGGATCATAGCCAAACATATGAAATGCATCTATGTGTCCACACAGACTTAAATGAATTAATCATTGGAAGAGAAGAGAAAAATACTCTATGTAGAAGAATTCTAAATAATTTATGTAGATACTCTACCATAACAGAAGTGAAGTATAGCTCTCCACTCCTTATGTGTAGAAGGTACACAGTAAATTTCTTCTAAAAAGTACAGTATGAAGAGAGAGAGAAAAAAACAGTAACTTTTAGTGGAGAAACCTGACAAATGCTACTTCAGCCAGGTGATCAAGGTCAACATTAACAGTGATAAACCATGTTGACATTATGTACCCTTAATACGATATAATGAGAATGGTACTTAATCTCTGTGCTTTTTCTTTCAAAAACCCATAACCCCATTCTATCTGGGAGGGAAAATAAAAACAGATAAGTTGCAATAGCGAATCATGCTATAAAATACTTGGTACTCAAAGCAGTCAAAGTCATGAAAAACAAGGAAAATCTGAGAAACTATCACAAGCAAGAGAGACCTAAGGAGACCTGAAAATTAAATATAATGTGGCATCCTGTGACCCCATGGGATCCTAGAACTAAGAATAAATAAATAAACTATGGACTTCAACTAAAAATAATACACCAATATCTGCTTATTTATAGGAAATGCTTCATTAATATAAGACATTAATAATAAAGAAGGCTGAGTTTGTAGTGTATGGGAACTATAATAATTTATGTGTTTAAAATGAACTCATAAGTAAAAATGAATGATAATGAAAGCACAACATATCCAAATGCGGGGATTGCTGCCAAGTATATACCTAGAATAATATGAATCAGTTTAATTATTATAAAAAGTGCTTTTTAAATTACAAAAAAGAATAAATAAAATCTAAATTAGGTGGAAGGAAAGGAACAATACTGATAAGGGCAGAAATCAATGAAACATAAAATGGACAATGGAAAAAGCTAGCTCTATGAAAAGATTTTAAAAATTATAACCCCTATGAGATAGATCAAGACCAAAAAAAGTGAAAAACAAAAATTACTAATATCAGTAAGGAAAGAAACATCCCTATATATCCTATAGACATAAATGAGACAATAAGGTAATATTATCAACTTTTTTTTTGCAAACAAATTCAACTAAGATGAAACTTTGTAAGGTAAAAAAGTTGCATAACAAGAAACATAACATCTGGAATTATTGGATTACATGGTATTTCTAACTTTTTTAGAAACCTTCATATAAATATAGAGAACAAACCAGTGGTTGTCAGGAGGAAGGGAAGGATGAGTAAACTGGATATGGCATCACAGGAGCTAAAACAAAGCAAAATATATGTTTAACACTTTAATTTGGTATAATACTGCATTTCCAAGCCAATGTATTCAAACGAACAAACAAAAAAGAAATAGCATAAGTAGTGGTAGCGACACAAAATACATAAATTAATCCACACAATTGATTTTTGGCAAGGATGAAAAGGTAATTCAACGCAGAAAGAAAAGTCTTCAACAAATGTTTTTGAAAAAATTAGGTATCTACACAGGAAAAAAATGTACCTGGACCAAATCTTCACACTTATTACAAAAAATTAATGAAAAATAGATGATATATAAATGTAAGATGCAAATCTGTAAAACTTTTTGAAGAAAACATAGAAGATATTTGTTACATGGAGTTAGACAAAGAGTACTTAGATATCTCACCAGAAACCTGAGCCATAAAATAAAATAAAAAATTCTAAATCAGACTTCATCAAATTTGAAAACGTTTGTTTTATGAAAAAGAAAACCTCTTAATAGAATGAATAGATAAGCTAAAAAATGGAAGAAAATATTTACAAACCATATATTTGATAAAGGACTTGTATTGTATCCAGAATATGTAAAGAACCCTCAAAACTTAACAGAAAGAAATAAAATAATACCATAAAAATGAATTTAAGACTTGAACAGAAAATTCACCAAAAAGAATAGAAAGATGGCAAATAAGCCCATAAAAAGAGGCTCACCATCATTAACCATTAGGGAAATACATGTTACAACCATAATGATAGGGAGACATCTGATTTGGGGTCTAGTGTGTAGAGAGCTTGCA
Source organism: Taxidea taxus jeffersonii (assembly GCA_003697995.1). Lineage (NCBI taxonomy): Eukaryota > Metazoa > Chordata > Mammalia > Carnivora > Mustelidae > Taxidea > Taxidea taxus. Next base: position 22,889 of record RCUC01151139.1, read on the forward strand.
AATCATTGTTGTCTCTACAATAAGAACTGGACAAATGGAAAAGCAATGACTTTTCCTGGACCCCTCATAAAATTGGTGTTGCAGGAAAAACTACCACCTGGAAATCTGAGAAGACAGGTGAATCTAGAATGTCACACTGAGATCTGCTCAGCTAGAGAAGCTACTGAGGCCACACACTGGTAGAACACCTAAATGATAATTTTGACAAATTACAAGAGGCTGAGTGTGGACCAGGTTGAAAGTGAGAAACTCCTGGGGGCCCAATCTTAGGAGGACTCCCACACTTTAATGTACATTACCTTTAGAAACCTTGCCAGGTTCTCATAATGCAGGCCCAAAGAAAATTCCCTTTTGGCATTCACAGGGAGAGGAAGACTAATCGTTGTGAAATATACCAGAGACTTTTCCATAAAAGAGGCATACTTCCCAGGGGGAGAGCTTTTATTGGAGCCCCGTCCCATTACCATAAAAAAGGACAATCCTCTCAATCCAACCCCTGTAGCCTGCCTGTCTTACCTAAGGCATGATGGAAGAGGAATCCATAGAAGAAACACCTGTCAAGGTCACAGGGCAAAGAAACATGTATGCTAAAAGATTCAATATAATCGGAAGATTATGAAACACTCCCCCTCACCGATACCTTACCACTATACTGACAGGGTTCAAGGATACTAACAGTGGGTAACAGATAAAAGAGCTGCACAACACAGATTCTTTGAGGAGGAGTCCTTAGGGAAGCTCAAAGTTAAGAGAGAAGACAACAAACAAGGACCACAGAAGAATTTGAAGCCTCCAGTAACCTACAACCACAGTTGTAAAAACAAAGCATCAATCCTACCCATATTAACACCAATCCTCATTGTAGAGGACAATTTACCTCAGTTCTCATTACCCAATAAAAATTGACAAGTCATCATAAAAGAGGAGGAGAACACCATCTTCCATTGTGTACATATACCACATCTTCTTTATCCATTCATCAGTCAATGGATATGTGGGCCCTTTCCATAATTTGGCTATTGTTGATAATGCTGCTATAAACATCAGGATGTAAGTCCTTTGAATTAGTATTTTTGTATCCTTCGGGTAATACCTAGGATGGCAATTGTTGGATCCAGAGTAGTTCTATTTTTAACTTTTTAAGGAATGCCCATACTATTTCTCACAGTGGCTACACCAGTTTGCATTCCTACCAATACCGCAAGAGGATTCCCCTTTCTCCTCATCCTTGGCAAACCTGTGTTGTTAATTTTAGCCATTCTGATGGGTGTGAGGTGATATCTCATTGTAGTTTTGATTTGTATTTCCCTGGAGATGAGTGATGTTGAGCATCTTTTCACATATCTGTTGGCCATCTGTGTGCTTTCTTTGGGAAAATGCCTACTTATCTTTTCTGCCCATTTTTTAACTGGGATATTTGTTTTTTGGGTGTTGTTCTATAAGTTCTTTATATAGACTTTGGATGTTAATCCTTTATCAGATATGCCATTTGCAAATATCTTCTCCCATTCCATAAGCTGCTTTTTAGTTTTGTTAATTGTTTTCTTCACTATACAGATGTTTTTTTTATTTTTGATGAAGTCCCAATAGTTTATTTTTGCTTTTGTTTCCCTTGCCTCAGGACAAATATCTAATAAGAAGTTGTTGTGGCTAATGTCAAAGAGATTACTGCCTGTGTCCTCCTCTAGGATTTTAATGGTTTCCTGCCTAACATTTTGGTCTTTAATGCACTTTGAATTCATTTTTGTGTATGATGTGAAGAATATAACTAAGCCATCAAAAAGAATGAAATCTCACCATTTGCAACAATGTGGATGGAGCTAGAGATTATTATGCTAAGCGAAGTTAAGTCAGTCAGAGAAAGACCAATGCCATATGATTTCACTCATTTGTGGACTTTAAGAAACAAAACAAATGAACTACAGGGAGAAAAAAGAGGAAAACCAAGAAACAAACTCAACTATAGAGAACAAATTGACGGTTACTGGAGGGGAAGTGGGTGGGGAATGGGTTAAATAGGTAATGGGTATTAAGAAGGACACTTGTTGGGATGAGCACCAGGTGTTATATGTGCAAGAATCACTAAATTCTGCACCTGAAACTATTATTACACTACATGTAAACTAGCAGGAATTTAAATAAAAACTTGGGAAAAAAAGAGAGAGGCAAACCTAGAAGCAGACATTCAACTATAGAGAAGAAATGATGGTTACAGGTTGGGGGTGGTGGGTCATTTTTTAAAAATGAAAAAACAGAAAAACAATAGAGAAAATTAAAAGAAAAATAAGCCAAAGCTGGTTCTTTCCACAGATCACTCAAATTTGTAAAACAGTGCCAGGCTTACTAAGAAAAAAAGATATAGAGCACAGTGTAACAATACCAGAAATGAAAGAGATCTCATCCTTAGAGACTTCATGAACATTAAAAATATAATAAGGAATGACAATCAACAACTTTATACCCACAAATGTGAATGTTTTGAAGAAATGAATCAATTCCTTTAAAGACAACTACCAAAATATATGCAAAAACAAGTAGATAAACTAAATGAGTCTGCATCTATAAAGAAATTGAATCAATAATCAATAACCTTCCAAAATAATCACCAACCTAGATGGTTTTAATAGTGAATTTTACCAAAGGTTTAAGAAAGAAATTATACTAATTTTTTACAATCTCTTCCAGAAGGTAGAAACAGAAGGAGCACTTCCTAACTCATTCTATGAGTCCAGCCTTACCCTAATATCAAAACAAGATATAGATTTTACAAGAAAGGAATACTATGAACCAATATCTATCATGAACATAGACATAAAAATCTTCAATAACAAAACAGCAAACTGAATCTAGCATTGCAGGGCGCCTGGATGGCTCTTTCTGTTAAGCGTCAGCCTTCAGCTCTGGTCACGATCCCAGGGTCCTGGGATCAAGTCCTGAATGGGGAATCCCTGCTCAGCTGGGAGTATGCTTTTATCTCTCCCTTTGTCCTCCCCCTGTCCATGCTCTCTCTCACTCTCGCTCTCAAATAAGTAAATGAATCCAGCACTGTATAAAAACAATTATATACCCCAACCAAGTAGGATTTAACACATTTATGCAAGACTGACTCAACATTCAGACATCAAATCTATCACATCAATAAGCTAAATAAGAAATATCATGTGATCATATCAATAGATGCAGAAAAAGCTTTTGACAAAATTCAACACCCATTCATTTAAAAAAAAAAAAGCTTTCAGCAAACTAGAAATAGAAACTTCCCCAATTTAATAAAGAATATGCACCAAAAACTCTATAGTTAACATCATACTTAATGGTGAGAAACTGGATGTTCCACCCTAAAATCAGGCACAAGACAAGGATATTCTCTTTTATCACTCCTATTCCATATTATACTGGAAGTCCTGGTTAGTTCAAGAGGAAAAAAAAGACAATAAAATCTATACAGATTGAAAAGAAAGAAATAAAACTGTCTCTATTAGTAGATGACAATATTCTATGTAGAAAATCCCAAAGAATCTTCAAAAATACTCCTGGGGCAAGTATAACATGGTTGCAAGATATTCAAGGTCAATATACAAGAGTCAACTGCTTTCCTATATTCTAGCAATAAACAATTGAAATTAAAAATTAAGAAATAATTTCATTTACAATAACTCCAAAAATACTTACATATAACTCAAAATATGCATAGAACTTTTATACAGAAAACCATAAAACACTACTGAAAATTTCAAAGAAGATCTAAATGAATGGATAGATATTTTACATCCATGGATTGGAGGACAAAATCTTGTTAAGACATAAATTCTTCCAAACTTGATCCATAGATCAATGGAATCTCAATTATAATCTGAACAAGCTATTTTGTAGAGATCTGCAAATTGATTCTAAAATTTATATGAAAAAGCAAAAAGAGCTACAATAACCAACATAATACAGAAGAATGACACTATCCAACTTCAAGACTTACTATAAAACTGCAGTGACCAAGACAGTCTGATATTATTGGTCAAAAAATAAACATATGGATCAATGCAACAGAGTATACCAACATAAATATAGTCAGCTGATTTCTTTTTTTTTTAATGATTATTTATTTATTTATTTGACAGAGAGAGCGAGAGACACAAGCAGGCAGAGCAGTAGAGGGAGAGGGAGAAGCAGGCTCCCCAGTGAGCAGGGAGCCCGATGAGGGGCTCGATCCCAGGACCCTGAGATCATGACCCGAGCCGAAGGCAGTCGCTTAACCAACTGAGCCACCCAGGTGCCCCAGTCAGCTGATTTCTGACAAAGAAGCAAAGGTAATTCAGTGGGGGAAAGAATAGTTTTCTCAATAAATGATGCTGAAGCAACTGAACATCCAAATGCAAAAAAAAAAAAGGCATAAAAACCCCAACTACAACAACAAAAAAATCAACCCTTAATACTCTCACAAAAATTAAGTAAAAATGGATCATACACCTAAATGTAAAACATAAAATCATAAAATGTGAAGAAGAAACCATACTTAAATCTATGTGACTTTGGATTTGGTGATTTTTTTTATATAATACCAAAAGTATGATTCTTGGAAGAAAAAAAAATGCTAAGTTAGACTTTTATTAAAATTAAAAACTTCTGCTCTGCAAAAGACACTATTTAGGGAATGAAAAACAAGCCTCACACTGGCAGAAAATATTTGCAAAACACATATCCTTTAAAGTACTTATATCCAAAATACACAAAGGACTCTTAAATCTCAAAAATAAGAAAATTTAAAAACCCAAATTAAAAATCAGCAAAGGATGTGAACAGATTCCTCATCAAAAAAGATACACAGCTAGCAGATAAGCATATGAGAAGATGCTCAACATCATTTTTACAAGGGAATTGAAAATTAAAATGACAATGACATATGACTCCACAACTATGAAAATGCCACATATTCATATATACACACACATATAAGTAATATACATATATATCCAATATCATATTTTATCATATCAAGGTTGCAGGAAGGTGAGACTCTACGTTGCTAGTGGTTATGAAAATGGTGTACACACTCTGGAAAACTGTAGGATTCCTATCATGTTAAATGAGTTTTCCATTGACACTCCAAGGTATTTACCCAACTAATTTGAAAACTTTTGTGCATACAACACTCTGCATGCAACTGTTCGAAGAATATCTATTCACAATCGTCAAAACCTGGAAATCTCCCAAATATCCTTCAGTGGTTGAATAAACAAAATGTGGTACAAAGAATGGCATAGCATCCAACAATAAAAAGAACCATTGATACACACAACAACATGGGTGAATCTCAAAGGCATAATGGTGAATGAATAAAGTCAGACTCAAAATACTGCCTATGGCATAATTCCACGTACATAACATTCTCAAAAAGGCAAAACTATGGCCAGTGGCTGCGTATTTGAGTTTGGGGAGGGTTTGGCTATAAAAGGACAAGACAGAATTCTTTGGGTGATGTATCCTAATTGTGTTGGTGGCTACAAGAAGTAGGCTAAACAAGTCTTTAAACCTCTCCTTCCTCAAAAGGTCAATTTTACTGTATATCAATTTAAAAAGTCAAATTACTAAGCAATTACTAAACATACATGTAATGTTCAAAACTAAGCAAAAAGTCCTAAACTAAGTAAAATAGCAGTTGTCAAAAAAAGCACGAAGATGGTATTACCTAACCTGTAATTTAACGCATTATTTGGGAGGAAGGGTGTGGTTACACCCACAGAGTGATGTGAGAGTGAACAGAAAGCCGTGGACGGGCCATGGTATCAGCGACAGGAGCCAGTATAAGTGGTGGCATGAAGAAGTATTAAGAGGAAGGCAAGAAATGGGGAAAGGTCAGAACACGAATTTAGCAAAAGGAGCAACTTCGCATTAAAGTGATGCACTGGCCAAGCAGGGCTCGGAAACGGAGCCGAGACAGGATGGATGAGATAAAGTTTGGGAAGAGTGAGCAGGGCGAAGTAGTGAGAAGGGTGGAAGCACATAGTGTGAGGGTGTAGAAAGCATAGGCAGGCTATTTAAGCAGCTTCTCCTGCAGTCCCCTAGGTGCCAAGGGGCAAGTGCCAAGGGGCACGAAGAAAAGCAAGCCCTCCTGCGCGGAGGTAACGTGCACTCTTCCTGGAGGTCCCGCGCGCCCTGCAGGTCGGAGCCGCGGGTGCGCGCGCTCTGAGGCTGGCCCCGGCGGGGCGGGGGCGGGGCGCGGCGCGCGCTCGTCTCCGAGAGGCGGGGGCGGGGCGCGGCTGCGGCCGGTGACGTCAGGGCAGGGCGCGCGCCGGGCGGCTGCGGGCGGAGCCGGGAGGCGGGCACTGCGCGCGGTCGCGGGCGGAGCGGAGAGGCGCAAGGGGCGGAGCGGAGCGCGGGAGGAGGCGGGGGAGGAGAGGCCCCCGAGACCGCGAGCGGCAGCTGAGGAGGGGGCCGCGGAGCCGGAGCGCGAGCAAAACAGCTGATCTGATTTTCCTTTAAAGCGAGAGAAAATGGAAGTCGGGTAGGGGCAACTGCGGCGCTGCAGGCTGGCAGAGCGGAGCGGCGCGGCGCGGCAGGTGAGACGGCGCTGGCCGCGGTGCTGCTGGCGGCGGCGGGGCCGGGGCCGCGGACCGGGCAGGTGCGCTGTTGGAGCGCGGGCGCCGTGTCCCTCCGCGCTTCGCTGAGAGGCAGGTGGGCTCAGAGGCCGGGCGACCCTGGGGCCAAGGCGCGAAGGCACAGGGGCGTGGGGGTCGCGGGCTCCACGCAGGGCTCGCGACGCGCTGCATTGCGGGCTCCGCTCTGGACCCCGCGGGCGCCGCGGGCGCCGGCTCAGGATCGGCGCGCGTCTCCTAGGCAGGGCGCGGCGCTCTGGCTGGGTCCGGGCCGGCGTCTCCTCCGGGCCCCTTAGCTGCCTGCACTGGAACGTGATGACAGGCGTGGGAGGACTGCCCCCCCCCACCCCGAGTCCGGGTGGGCGCTCCGGGGGTCCCGCGGCGCCAGCGGACTCCCGGGCACGGCGGGGCCCAGGAGCAGCGCGTGAGGCCGCTAGCCGGGTGCCCGGGCTGTGGCTGCGTGGGCCACTGTGGCCCGGCGCACAGCTCGCTCGCTTGCTCCTCTGGCTCTGGCTGGACAGCAGGAGAATCGTTAATGCAATTTGGCTGTGAACCGGGAGGCCTTCCCTAGTATCTTCTCACTGGAGGGGAAAAAATTGCATCTGCTGTGCTTTAAGTGCTCCTTTAAATTTGAGAGATGTCAGTGATGTCATCATTAACAAAAACTTTCCTTCATTGGACATAACCGCTCAAGTGTACCCTCCTCCCGGTGCAGCTATTGCAGCCCTTTGAGAATCTTTGTAAGAAAATGGATTTGCCTTTGCTTTCTAAACTCAACAGCATTGCACAAGTGAAAGCGATATTTATTTTTATTTATTGGCTTGAGAATCAATAGATTTGAGAGTAGCTGAAAGGAAACTTGTTAGATCCCAGCGGATTTGGGAATCGCTTCATCCACACCACAAGAATCCAGAGGAAAGTGTCATGCATGACACTTACATGCTTATTGGCTAGTCTTGTCTTTATAAATTAAAGTGAGCTGTGAGATTAAAAAAAAAATTCAAAGGATATTATATTTGATGTAACACATGATGTGTCCAGGAAAAGATGGACAGTGTGGCCTAAATTTTTACAGGCCTTGATGGCTTCGGGAAAATCTGTACTCTTCTTCTTTCAGCACCCCTACCCCCTCCAGGATGGGTCTGGGAGCAGCCCGCCCTAGGGAAAGGAGTGGTTCCTTCTGTGGGGCCCTCCCTGCCTTTCATTTTCTTACTGTAGCAGCTGGTGTGTCCCACTATCCTTTAGGCCAATTCAACACCCAGGGAGAGTGGAGAGAGCGCAGAGCCTGGAGACCTACCTGCAGGGCACATCAAGTTCTGCGGGAATTTTGCCCCTAAATGCAAGCAGCAAGCCATCATTATTGTGTGTGTGTGTGAGTGTTCCATTAGTACTGATTGTTATGGGAACAAAAGTAAGCAAGTTCCCAAGACAGTCTGAATATCTACTTAAGCCTATCATATTGAAAGGATATTCAATAAGGGACAAAAGTATTGACATTTTTGTATTTAATAATTCATGACCACCCCTAATTGCTTAAAATAAGCATGCCTTAAATTATTAGTGTGATCATATTGGGTCTGTAAAGAAGTGAATACCATATGCCATGTAAAAGTTTGAGTCTGGTCAGGAACGTGAAGCTTTGAAATGCTGGAGTGGAACAAAGAAAATGGGGAAGCAGTGGTGTACTTTAGAGTGATGTTCAGGGTGGCAGTGGATGGAACCCATTGCTTCACGGAATCTTGCCAGGTCTGGGTCTCAGCCTGGATCTGGTATTGCGGGTGTCTCCATAGGAAGTAACTGCTGGAGCCCCCAGCCTTGGTGGAGGCCAGCAGTGGAATTGTCAAGAAGCTAAACTGTGTGTTCTCACCTTGTGGAGAAGGGGAGGTGTACCTCCCACTGAAGCAAGCAGTGTGTACACAGCCTCGCACCTCTTGCAGTTGCCAGATATATTCACAATGGCAAGATGGGATGAGACAGGAAGCCTGGTAGCAGAATCTTTTCTGACATTTCTGTGACTTTGGTCCCACCACATGTCATTGCTCTGGAACTCGAGCTCCTAAGTCATGGCTGAGATTTTTCTATAATTGTATTCCCAGTACTGTGTGAAATAGTATGAAAATTGTTTTCTTTAGGCTCCAGGCTATGAACTGTTCAGAAATGGAGACTGTAAAATCACTCTGGCTACATATCCATTTTTTTTAACCTGTAGACCTGTGAAAATATTCCCCATAATTTTATTTAACTCAATGCAGTACTTGTAAAAGATAGAAATGTGTTTCCACTAAATCTTCACGTAGTCATTTATTTCTTAAAACATTTCAAAAACAAACACTTTAAACCCTCTTCATCCCATCTGTATGCTTAGAGTATCATGTCTTCCGTTTCTGAGAAGCCAAAATTGCCTTGCTTTTCTTTTCGTTCCCTTCGGATCTTAAGGTCATGTACTTGTGTCTTAGGCCTGGAGACTAAAGGCTGAGTCAGCTCCCTCAGGGCCAGCAGGGGGCGTGCTAAACGAAGGTTGGCGGTCCATTCTCTACCTGAGCCACCTTGGGAAAGGATCTGGGATGACCAAGTTGAGGGGTGGATGTGTGTGTGTGTGTGTATCTGTGTGTGTGCACATGCACGTCAGTGTGTGCTTGTGTGCACCGTATCTCTGTGTGCCTGTCGCCCAAAGGATGGAAACTGAAGGAAGGATGGGCAAATTACTTGAATAGCCAGAAATTGTGGCTCCAGAACTCCGGCCTCCCTCAAAGAAGCATTGTGATTACTCTCACTTGAAGAGCTCCTGGTCTTTGGAGAGTGGCTGTTGGTTCTAGTCTGAAGACTCCATGCCTTCTCAAACTGCAGAAGGGAGGTTGTTGGCTTGGAGAGGAGCTGCTGGCCTCCATCCTGATCCTGGTGAGGACATGACTGCCACCCAGGACAGCCAGAGGAAATGCTGCCAGCGTCCTGTCGGATTTCCTCTTGGGTTCTGCTCCTGTCGACTTAAACCCTGGGACTGTGTGTGGCACCTCCCGGAGGGTTTATTTGCCTGTCTTACCAGGGTTATTGGCCTGGGGTTTCTCTGATAGAATGAAGCAAATGTTTATTCACAGTATATTTCTTTTCCCATTGAAAATGAAAACAGGAGAAAAGAGGCAACTGTGCTTTTTGCTCACATGCGCTTAATCTGACTCTAAGTATATGCAGGTAGTTAATCAGCAAGTTCCCTGTGGGGCTTCTCCTTGCAGGAGCTGAGCTCTTGAGTGGAGGGTCATCTTATCGGTTGGGATGGTGGATGGCTTTGATGATCACTGCAGCATCTGGAGTGATACTGAGCACCAGATACTCCTCCCACTTCCCCAGGTCCCTCATGGCGCTCACATGCAAAAGGGAAATGTAATAAGTACCTTAGAAGGGAATAGATTTTCTGCTAGAGAACTCTCTGAATGCAATGGCTGGATATTTCTTGATACTTCTTGTTCCATCAAAAATGCATGTGAAACCAAATTATTGATTTCAAAGGGGCAAATGGGAAAAATTTTTCAGCTTTGTGCTGAAGCACACTCTCAAGCACACTTGAAGCACTGTAAATGGCTACAGGGGGAGGGATGTGCCACTAATAAGATAACAGCTGGCACCTTATCCTTTTAGAAGATATCCATCCCCGAGGATGACCAAAGAACATCTCATTCAAAGGGAGCCCTGAGATCCACAGGCGTTTAAGTGCAAATAAAACATGCTAGCTCCTACTAGCAGTCTAATTTGAAAATGTTTTACCCTTGAAAGTTGGAGGTAGAGTTTTATTGGCCCTTGGTTATACTGCTGCATCCCAAATAGTGTATATGTCAACCCAATCCCAAGACGGTCTTCACGCAGATAAGACAGAGCAGACAACGTATGAGCCACTTTGTCCACACCCTGGGGATAGATTCTTTATCCTTTTTAGTAACAGGCTGGAGAAATGGTTGAAATAATAATTCTTTAGATTCTGAAATTGAGAGATGCGCTGGACACTGCCTCACTACATGTCTGTATTGTGGCAGTGTGTTTAGCTATCTGACTTGGGCATTATATCTCTTGACCAGGAAGTGGGTAAAGACTGCATTTCCACCTGCATCAGCCACAGCTCACCACCCTGGACAGCACATGGTGTGACCATGTTCTAGGATCCTTGTGGGAATAGGAGAGAGCTAGCTTCCTATGTCTCCAAGGCCTGATCTAGTAAAATCACCCTCTTCCATGAAACCCCAGCCCTTGCTATTACAGATTTGTGTTATCCACCAACCCATATTGTGAGAAGTCGAGTGCACATTTCTGCTGATGGAAATTCTAAAGGCCTCTCTCATGGTTTAAGCAGATAAGTCTAAAGTAAACTCATTTTCTAGGTTTGAAGGATTTTGAGTCTCCTTCCAGGGAATTATTTTCTATTTGAACTTAATTTAATCTTACCTCGTTTTCCTTATAAATGTAATGGAAATTTGACGTCTGAATGAATATGCATGAGTAAGATGTTGTATTGACTTTTATGAAATATAAAATGAGATCTTTGAAATTAATTTCCTTTTCTGTTTGGTGTTTCACTCAGTTGTTTCATTAGATTACTGTAGAGTTTCATATGGCACTCAGGATTGGTGTGACTAAACCACCCACCCACCCCTTGGTGAGATTAGATTAAGTTTCTCAGTTACTGAGACAAGAGTTTAGGAGTTCGTCCCAGAGAAGGCAAATGTATGGAGCTGAAGTGGATACCCCAGATGCCATCCCTGCCCAGGTGAGCCTTCCTACCTCTGGGAAGACCTTGCTCTGCTACCCTTGGGGCTGACACACCCATGATTTATCCTCATCGTCTCTGTGCTTCCATTCTAGGAATTGTCCATGACATGGGCTCTCCTGGTTCTTAAAGTAAACTCAGGGTTGGCCTGGCATGTCCTTGTCATGCAAGAGACTACACAGTGCACCATGTCCTGGGACATGAAGTGCCCCTTGTTCTGCAGAACACCCCCAACCCCAAGCTGAATTGTTACCCCTTTCTCTTGGGAGTCAAAAGCCGTGGTGACAATCCATTTCCCCACAGTTCCTCTAGTAATGATTTGAAGTTTAGAAAAAATGTGCATTATTGAGGTATGGGCAACACATTTGCTTGTGTAATATTTCATGCCTTTAAAAAACATCTTTCCAGGGACACCTGGGTGGCTCACTTGGTTAAGCATCCAACTCTTGATTTCGGCTCAAGGTCCTGAGACTGAGCCTCACATCAGGCCCTGCACTCAGTAGTACAGGTTCTGCTGGAGATTCTCTCTCTCCCTCTCCCTTTGCCTCTCCCCCTGCTTGTGCATGCACGTGCACGCATATGCGCGTGCTCTCTCTCCAAAATAAATAAATCTTAAAAAAAAAAAAACTTTCTACATCCAAGATACACATAGTTAACCTTTTCTTTTTAAAATTTAAGAATTGGATTTTTTTGCCAGTCTTCTAAATAATACCATGGTATCTCTTAGAAGAATCACCACTAAGCAATAAAAATAAATGGGACGAGTTCACGTCTCTGACTTGGATGGCGTGATGATCTGTATGACCTTGTGCACAGTCCCAGGCAGCCCCCTGGGGGAGAATATCTGCCCTAGTCCTCCTGTAGGCTCTGGGGGAGGATCAGGTGGGAGTGTGTGCAGTGAGTTCTTAAATTCTAAGGAGCCATCAGTTGTTCCAATAAAAGGAATTGGAGATTGATTATGTCTGTCTCACTCATCACTAGCCTGTTTCTCTCTCTTGTCAGTTGATGGATTTGCAGTTTGTACTTGTAACTCAAGGCATTGCTTGAATGAACTTGCTTTGCCTTGTTTTGTAGAGGAAGGAGGAAGCCAGGGTAAGAAGGATAGATGACTTCCTATGGCTTTAGTGATTCTTACAGTTTATCTAAAATTGTGAGCCTGCTCTGTTAAAAATACTAAAGGAAGGGGCACTAGGGGGGCTCAGTGGGTGAGGCATCTGACTCTTGGTTTCAACTTAGGTCATGATCTCAGGGTTGTGAGGTCTAGTCCTGTGTTGGGCTCCACATTTGGTGGGGAGTCAGCCTGAAGATTTTCTCCCTCTGCCTCTCCCCCCAGCTGGCATGCATGTGCATGCTCAGACTCTCTTTCTAAAATAAATGAATCTTTAAAAAAATACTAAAGGGAATTCCTCTAAATTCAAATAAATCACAAACTTCCCCCAAACTGGGCTGCGTCTCCTGTGCCTTGGAGGCTGCTGAGCCCCCAAGGGCTCATTGGATGGTTACAGAGCACATTTTCTTACTCTTGGAATTAATGAAAGATTGGTTGTTTGCATGAACAACTTGGGGCTGGGGAAAGGAAAGAGAAGAGCGTTCCAGAGGTGGAGTTGTGCCCATCAGTGTCAGTGGCAGGCAGTGACTCTGACCTACAACCTTGTCAGCATGGCTGGTCCTGGCATTTACCCCTGGCAGGAGGGTATAGCCAGATCAGTATCTACACCACTCTCCCCACCCTGAATGCGCTTCCTTGTAGGACCTGCTGGCATCCCAGAACAAGTTTTTGGGCTCTGAGACCATGGAGTCCCCCTTGTCGTTGGTACTGGCTGTGATGAAGGGTCTAGAGGTCTCTGTGCCACCTCAGGATAATGCAGGCCCATGAGGGAGGAAGTAGCTTTTTTGCAAGCCCTGTCATTTATTAGGTTGACTGAAAGCTCTGTGGCTATTTAACTTGGCACCGTGGATGTATAATTATTGGTAGGCAAATTGAAAGGCCAAACTGAATCTCTTGGGTATCTGTGGCCTGGAAATGCAGGAATGGATTGCAGTTCACATACAAATTTCTTGATTATTATCTTTGCAAAGTTTGTCTTGTCTGAGGTACTGACTGGGAGCTAGGTCCTCAGGTCCACTTGGCCAGAAGTGGGCAGGTAACCCTGGGTTATCAGGTGTGGCATGTGCTGTCAGCCTGGGCCTCTCCTCAGGGTCTTCTGACTGCACTGGATGAGGTAGGCAGGATTTCCTTAGGTTTCTTCTGCCACAGCTGACTTATCCCTAAGGGGCTGGGGGAATGGGCCAAATAAGGAAGGGGATTAAGAGGCACAGACTTCCACTTATAAAATAAGTAAGTCATGGAGATGAAGAGCACAGAGTAGGGAATACAGCCAATAATATTGTAATAACATTATACGGTGGCAGATGGTGACCACACTTCACCATGGTGAGCACTGAGTAATGTATACAATTGTCAGATCACTACAGTGTGCACCTGAAGCTAATATAGCATTGTATGTCAACTCTCCTTCAGTAATAAAGATAAAGATAAGTAGATCTATCCTGTGGACAGTCTCATAGGGAGGGTATTCAGAAATGCATTATCACAAAGGGCAGGTAAGGCTTCAGGACCCACCTTTCGAGGGGTCAACATGGAGGAGAAATTTTGCAGTTTAACATTTGGGGCTCATTACCAGAAGATTAGTGTACAGTTGCATTTAAATTAGGCTGAGTGGATGGAAGGCCAGGCTATAAACATGGACATGAGTGAGCATCTGTGGCCTATCAGCTGCCCTGGTGAAGGACAGGGTCCTGCCTGCTGGGGAGGGAACTCCCAGCCCAGAGTTGGCCTCTTGCTTGCTTTAGCCTCCACTTTGGGCACATTTCCGAGGTCTAATCTCACATGGTGAAAGAAAAAAATCTAGCTGCCTGTTCTCTGATATCCTATTAACTCCATGATTCCTTGCAGAATAATTTCCAGTTCTAAGTGCTGACTAATCAGGGCAAAGAAAACCCAGCTCATTGTTGAGAGAGAACAGGTAGGAAAATTCTGAGGTCTCTTCAAAATATGTGTATCCGTTTCTTAGGTGGAGAACAATACAGAGCATTTTCACAAGTATCTGTCCTTAGAAATGAGTTGTGTGGACAGCATTCCTCCTCCTGACCAGTAACTCCTGGAAGCAATCTCTGATGTACCTTGTTCAGAATAGGCTCTCAACCTGTGTTTGTTAAATGAACTTAACAAGTCCTGTGGGAATTAAAATTAGACATTTAACTGTTCTTTCCAGAATTGTTTAGCTCCCATGTGTTCAAAAGTATTGTAGTTGAGAATATGGATCACATAAAATTTGAAACATTTCCCAACTATAGCCCCCAGTTTGCTAGCATGCAAAATTTTTACATGCTAGATTATTTACTGATTTTTACTGATTATTTACTGATTCACCGTCATGGGACTTGCTTGTCACTCAGCAGAGGGTAAATTCTGAGAGGAGTTATAGTTTCGTATTTTCCATTATATTTTTTTAAAGATTTTATTAAGTTATTAGAGCAGGGGAGCAAGAGAGCAGGGGCCGTGGCAGTGGGATAAGCATACTCCCTACTGAGCTCAGAGCCTGATGTGGGGCTCCATCATAGGACCCTGAGATCATTACAGGAGCCGAAGTCAGATGTTTAATCAACTGAGCCAACCAGGCATCCCCTTCTACTATATCACATATATTCTTTTTATTTATTTATTTATTTTTTATTTAAGCTTTTTTTATTTAAACATATAATGTAACCCCACCACCCTCTCCCTAAAGATACAAACGTAGTGATCCAAAGGGGTACGTGTACCCGTATGTTTATAGCAGCAATGTCCACAATAGCCAAGTCATGGAAAGAACCTAGATGTCCATCAACAGATGAATGGATAAAGAAGATGTGGTATATATATATACAATAGAATACTATGCAGCCATCAAAAGAAATGAAATCTTACCATTTGCAGCGACATGGATGGAACTAGAGCGTATTATGCTTAGCGAAATAAGTCAACTGGAGAAAGACAACTATATCACATATATTCTATGCAGTTTAGGGAATATTAGCTATATCTGTTTGATAAGACAAATTATTATACTCTAGAGGTTTTTTTTATTATTTTATTTATTTGTTGGAGAGAGAGAGAACACATGTACAGAAGCAGGGGGAGCAGCAAGCAGAGGGAGAAGCAGACTCCCCACTAAGCAGGGAGCCCAACGTGGAGCTCAATTCCAGGACCCTGGGATCATGACCTGAGCCAAAGGCAGATGTTAAGCCAACTGACCACCCAGGTGTCCCACTCTATAGAGTTTAAAAAAAAAAAGTCTTCCCAACTTCGCTCTTTCCTGTCTGGGGTTGCAGAGGAGCTGTGAAAAACGAAGTGTTCTATGCTATCTATGCTATCCATGCCACAAAGCAAGGGACTAACTCTTCCTTTGGGTCTCTCTCCACTTCCTGCGACTGGGGCTAGTGACCGTGCTGTCCACACTCAGTCCCTTGCCCTCTTGCTGCCTGCCTCTGCCTCTCTGATGAGCTCATCTTCCTGCTTTAAAGGGTCCCCTTGGGGCTACGAGGGCCCTTAGACCTCAACTGTCTGCCACTGAGAGAGATTCCTTATCACCTGCCTTAATGTTATTTCAGTTTGGCAGGAGAGTAAGATCGACTGGACTGGTGGTTAACAGAACACAGCTGTGCCACTGTGATGTACAGGTCTGTCCCCAAGGTACTGAGTGGGAAGCGACACTTCTGGTTAAAGCGCTGCTGGGAAGTTTTTCTTTCAAGTAATTAGCCTTTTCTGTCATTGCTCCCTTTCAGTGTTCTTAATCCTGCCAAAGTGGCCCAAGAAAAAAGGGACTGAACCACTGTATCCATGATGATAAAGGGAGGGCTCACAGAAATGCTGCTTGAAAAGCCCTCTATCAGAATGGAAATCCATGGCCCTCCTCCTTGCCCCACAGGAGGCACCTACAGTGGGCTCAGGAGGCCAGGTGTGGCACCCTGGAGGGAGCAAAGAATGGGCATTACTAAGACAAGGAATGCAACCTTGTATTAACCCTCTGTGGTGCAGGAGGGTACCAGACAGGGTAAAGTCAAGTGTTTCAGGTGCAGTGAAGTCCAGAATCCGAGCCACACCCCCAGCCCCCAAAGTGTGTGCTCTTCACGTCCCACTCTTCCTAACAGGCAGGAGAGGCGGGCACGGTTTCTTATTAGGAAGGCGTGTTGGCTGCCTACTCCCCGGTGTGATGGAATGACCTGTATCCATTCACAGAGCTGCCCAGCCTGCAGCAGGGCAGACCCCCAGGTTCCTGATGGCCCTACCCATCAGTTCTTCATGTGTCCCAAGGAGCAGGTAGTGGGCTTTTACCCTGGATTCCCAGTGGCATTCCATGACCAGCAGAGAAGGACACGAGAAAGCGCCCCTGGAATGGACATCTGGCTGCCACAAGGGAGCTCCCCCAAGGGCTTGGGGTGTGGGCCTGGGCTGAGCATCAGTGCCAGAAGGCAGACTCGGCCACTGAACCAGCTTTGGGCAGCTACTGGGGTGGTAGGGAGGCCACACAGGAAGGCACCACATGGGGAGAGCACGGGCAAGGGGCACGTTCTCAGGGGAGCCAGAGCCCTTAAAACCCCAGCTTTAGTCTCTTCATGTGCACATGAAGCTGTACTTTATAAATTGTATAAGACTGTATGAATGTAAGAAGTGTTTTTTTGGTTTTGGTTTTGGTTTTCGTTTTTAAATGTTGGCATTGTCATTACATGACTCCCAGTGGCTCATAGAGAATGTCCCACAGATGTTTGTCGCTGGCGCAGCTAAGCTTACAGGCTGAAAGTAGGCTGCAGGTCATTTCTGCAGGGACTGTGTGTGCATGAGGCTGCCGCCCCAGTCTTTGGGGTCATCCTGTATTCTCCCCATGGATTACTGCTTTCCCCAAATCCCTGAGCGCATGAGACTTGAGGAGCCTCATGTTTTTGACCCTTCTGCTTACCCTGAGTGTTTCCAGGAACTTGGCTCAGGCCAGCCTCATGTATGTCCATTAAATGGACCCCCACATTTAGGGCACTGAGCACAGCGGGTCCATGTCAGCCCCTGCCGTGACTGCCCAGTGGTCTTGTACTTGCTCCAGCTACTTCTGTGGGATCCTGCCTTCCCAGCATGCTCTGCTTCCCAGAATGTCTACAGGGGAGGATGTGGACGTCTGAGTGTCTGCACAGGGGCATCTGAGCTCCCAGGCTGGCTTGGGTGAGACAACTCCAGCCCCGGGGGCACCTGAGGGCTGGATTCTAAGAGAGGCTTTGCTTTGGGCCTGGGCACACTGGGTTCCATTTTTGTTGGTGCTCCCTCTCCTGAAATGGGTCCCTGGCTGCATCAGATCCTCCCCAGGCTCCGGGTCCCCACAGCTGACCTTTGTCTCACAGATGACAGCAGGTCCAGGAGACCTTTTGGCTTCCTATGGCTTCTCTCCCACCCCCTCTTCAGTTAAGACTGAGCTGAAACCATCTGGGCATTAATTCCTTCCAGTGGGTTGGGGAAAAGCCTGTGCCATCGGTGGAGATCTTGGGGACCTTGCTGATAGTCCTTACGACTCTGAGCCTCTGTTTCCTCATCCTAGAATGACAGTGAGAGAACGGGCCTCATGAGGTTGTTGCAAGGTCTACAGAGGCCGGTTGTCAGCTGCCTCTGGGAAGGGGAGGGGCTCGTCCAGGAGCTCCAGAGAGGTCTGGCAGGCATGTTCCTGAGCTCACAGGTGGCTTTATGCAGAAAATAGCCTGGAGCTGGAGAGGGCAATCTGGACCCTTCCTTCTGGCATCCACCAGAATTCACTTCTTTGCTTTCCTATGAGGGAGTATACCAAAGAATTGTTCAAACTTGTGTTCAGTGTACATCACTGACATTAATTTTTCAAGCAGACTATTGATGAATTTAATTAATGTGTCAGGAGAGGGAAAGTTGAGAAGGCAGCCCTGAGTGAACTCCACTTTGCTCTTGGTGTTTTGAATAAAACCGTCTGTTTTATTTATTTATTTATTTTTAAAGATTGTTTATTTGAGAGAGAGCAAGTGAGCAAGAGAGAGCACGAGCAGGATCAGGGACCGAGGGACAGGGAGAAGCAGGCTCCCTGATGAGTACAGAGACCACCCCACCATGGGCAAGACCCAGAGACACCTGGATCATGACCTGAGCCCAAGGCCAGTGCTTAACCCACTGAGCCACCCAGGCACCCCAATATAACAATCTATTTCAGAGATATTTCTTATGAATCATGTTCCTTAAGAAGTACTGGAACATAGGAAGATTAAACCAGTACAGAACTTTCCCAGGCCTGCCGTCAGTGTCACCATGTTTCTTGCACATGCAGAGAGGTGGAAGCCTGGATATTATGCATAAAAATAGACCATACTATTTTTTTGCTCTTTTCTTTTCCCTATGCTTAGTCTTTTATTTTATGAAAATCTAGTATTTGCACAAGTTAAAAGAATTCAAACGACTATATGGTAAAATGTTTTATTTTCAGATCCCAGACCCAAATCTTTCTTTCAAGAGGTACTACTGTTAATTACTCCTGTGTATCCTTCTAGAAATACATTCTGTGAATGTCTAAGGATGTGAACATCTTTTTTTTTTGTTTGTATTTAAACATAGGAGCATACAGTACCCATTGTTTTCTGTTCTCCTTTTTCCTCACTTGGTCATATAGGAGATCATTGCATTTTTAGTGTGTAGTATATGCTATTTATTCATTTATTTATTTATTTGCTTGTCTATTTTTGCATTTTATTTTTATTTATTTTTTTGCCTTTTTTAACATCTTAATTTTATTTTATTTTTTCAGTGTTCCAAGATTCATTGTTTATGCATCACACCCAGTGATCCATGCAGTCCGTGCCCTCCTTAATACCCACCGCCATACTCTCCCACCCCCTCACCCCCCTCCCTTCCAAAACCCTGTTTGTTTCTCAGAGTCCACATAATATGCGATATTTTAAAAAGCGTTCATTTAATTTTTTAAAAAAATTATTTAAATTCAAATTTAGTGAACATACAGTGTATTATTAGTTTCAGAGGTAGAGTAGTGATTCGTCAGTTGCATGTAACACCCAGTGCTCATTACATCATGTGCCCACCTAATGCCCATCACCCCATTACCTCATCTTCCCACCCCCCTTCCCTCCAGCAACCCTCAGTTTGTTCCGTAGAGTTAAGAGTCTCTTATAGTTTGCTTCCTCTCTGTTTTTATCTTATTTTTCCTTCCCTTCCCCTGTGTTCATTAGCTTTGTTTCTTAAATTTCACATATAAGTAAAATCATAAGCACTCATTTAAATTTTGTTTTTATTTAATAATGAAGGATTTACTGAATTTAAGCCAGATATCTTATTTCTTGGAGTGTGAAGGTTCCTGAAACATCTCTTTCCCGGTTGGGTAGGTTAGACTTTGGTTACCGACACAGCCTCAGATTTCCCAGTGGCCCTCCCAGGTGGTGCTTCCTGCAACAAGGCCCAGACTCTGTCCCCTGGGCACATGCCATGTGGGTGAGCAGAGGATGCCCAGGAGGAAGAGGATGCAGATTTGGGAGCAGCTATTCCTGTAAAATTTAGGGAAAACTGGGATACAGATTTGCTTCTACCTTGCATTTAGAGTTGGTATCAGCTAGCTCCCTTCTGCTTTGAAAGAGGAGGAAATCACGTGGCCACATTGCCTTCAGACTTCCCCCCACCCCACTCGTCTTCCCTTGTTGATGTTAGAATCCCTTACATCGCCAAGACACACGCACACCGTGTGCCCTCTCTTAGTTAACCTCAGCTTGCACAGTTACTTGGTCTTCATGCAATATTTACATGGATTCTAGGATCACACAGTTATCAGTGCTTTTATTAGGAATTCTAGAGGAATTCTCAAGGGCTTTCTTGCAGTTCTTCTTTCAGTGATCTGAAGTTCATTATAGAGTTCATTTAGGTCTCCTATTCCCATCCCACATGGCGCTTGACACCCCTTACAGAATAATTTCAAGTTTCAAAGTATCTCCTGAAAATTAAACAAAAAAGATTAATTCTCTTGAAAATTTATGTGAATGTAAAATTCTCAAGTCACACTAATCCTTTAAAACTATGTAGAAATATTTCTGCTTTCCTTCAGCACTGAGCATGACTGTGGAGAAATTTGAACTCCTCCTGTTTTCAGCCTAGTTGTTTGCATGATTGTGTCGGTTCAGTCATTTCATGGGGCTGTTTCTGGATGCTGATCTTTCTGTGTCACTTTCCTTTAAAGAAGCAAAATAGACCCTTTCAATTTATGCACACAAGACACTTTACTTCAGGAGTTTTATTTTATTCTATCACTGACCTTTTTCTGTTAATAATTCACAAATGTTAATTATGTAAGTACTGTTTCTTCTATGTCCTATCTGTCATTTCTTTAATCATCTTGATATTTCATGTCCTTTCACGTCTCATTTGCTTGTCTCTTTGGTTGATTGTTTTCATTCTGTTATTTAATTGTTTCTAGTGTGGTTTTCCTCCCTAGCCCATTTATTTTATTTTTCATTTCTCCATTTCTCTCTTAAGCTCTTTTTCTCTTTCTGTTGGTTTATATTATCGCCTTTGATTTCTTAAATCTTTTTAGGAGAGTAGGATAGGCAGGATAATGGTCCCTCAAAAATGTCACTATCCTCTGGATCCCCAAAACTCCTGAATATGCTACTTTGCATAGAAGAGGAGCATTGGAATTGAGAAAAAAATAAATTTCAATATGGAATTAATGTTGCTAATCAGCAGACCTTAACATACGGAGCTTATCCTGGATTACTGGGAGGGCCCAATGTAATCAGAAGGGTCCTTAAACATGCAGGAGGGAGAGCCAGAGATGTGTCAGTATGAGAAAGACTTGTCCTGACATTGTTTTAGACCTGGGACCATGAGCCAAAGCATGTGGGTGGCCTCTAGATGCTGGAAAAGGCAAGGAAAAAGGTTTTTATGTGGTAGGCAAAATAGTAACCCCCAAAGTTGTCCATTTACTAGTCCCCAGGACCTGTGAATATGTGGTTTTATATGGCAGAGGGGACTTTGCCAGTGTGATTTAGAGTCTTGAGATGGGGGATGCTGTGCTGAATTATCTAGGTGGACCTGTTGTAATTCCAAGGAAGGCAGGAGGGTCAGAGTCAGAGAGGGAGAGGTAAGGACAGAAACAGAGGTTGGGTGATGTGGTTCCTGGAACAGGACCACAGGCTAAGGAACAGGGGTCGCTTATAGAAAGCATAAAAATGGGGAGCAGATTCGTTCTCCTTCCAAAGGAACACAGCCTTGAAATACCTTGCTTTTCGCCCAGTGAGACCCATGGCAGACTTCTGACCTCCAGAGTGTCCATAGGACCTTTCTGTTGTTTTAAGTCACCAAACTTCCCATAATTTTATTAGAGCAGTAATAGGAAACTAACAGAGACTGGGGGAGATATTTTACTAAAAAGGCTCTTCACCTATTTCCTTATGAGTATTTCTTCACAATCTCCATCTGTCCTCCTTCTCCATCCCCATTTCTATGTCAGTCCTTTGCTGGTTACTTTGTGGTGTTAGTCATGCTTTAGTATGGGCAGATCTTTGTTGAAGAATGGAGCTAGCACTGACACTGGAGCAGGTGCACACCTGATTCAAGTTTGTGGTCTAGAATATACTTTTGCCAGATGGGTTTTCTTTTCCTGGTTAAGTTGGATGTGGCTCTGAGCAGACCTTTTGTCTTAAATTTGCTGTCTTCTTTTTTCTCTCTATGAGGCCAAGTCCACAGGTGAAGATTTATGCAGTGGCTCTGTCTCCATATCCACAAGATCTTTCTTGACTAGTCATATCTACACCAGGCCATTTCTCCCAGCAGGGTCTGACCCCCCCCCACCCCACCAACGGGTCAGCAGGTGTGCTCTGGCTTGCTGTGTGCATTGCTGACTACATGGGTTCTGGTACACTCAGTGGTTTGTGCTTTATGCTTGTGTCTGTCTCTTTGATTCATTGAAGAAAATAAAAAAACTTTATAGTGTTTTCTCCCCCTTTTCATTGCTTTGGGGGCTTTCAAAGAAAGTGTGGAGAAGTAAACCCTTCAGGAGAAGCTTTTGTCTCACCACACCATGGTTCTGTAGATGCTGAAGGATTTTGCTAAGGATTTGGGGGGGGGACTCCTTGTCCTTTGAGTTAGAGAAAACAGGTCACAGTTTCTCACGAGAGCTGAAATTAGTGTCTGGAATTTTGGAGCTCCTTTTCCAAGAAGAGGTTTTATTTGACTCCAGAACACTGGTGCCCAAAAGCCTTACTGTTAGAGGAGAGAAGCTATCATATTAGAGAGTTAGCATCCTAGACCCTCCTCTGCATAGCAGCCTGGAGGAAGGATGCAGACAGGTTCTGTGCTGGACATCTGGCCCAGGCCTCCTCTGCCTCTGTGGCCTCATCCCACATCTGCTGTGTCTCAGTGGCCTTGGACTGACCAACCGCCTACATCTCGGAAATCTGCATGGCCTTTTGGACATTAATCAATAAAGACTTGAATGAATACTTCCTGCTTTAATCAGTAATGAATATTAAAGTAATGTTGTACTCCCTAAGCGGCAAGAGTGGTTGTCACTGACCATCATGTGCTTTATTGACTTTATTTGGTTAAAATTTCACAGCCACTCTGGGAGGCAAGTGTCCCTCTTCAGGTTCAAGTAGGAGAGCACACAATTTGCTAGCCACAAATCTCAGGAAGCACAAATGCCTTTACAAACTCCCCGATTAGTTCTTCACACCCAGGAGGTGGGCCCTTGCTTTGTTGGGTTGACTGAAGCTTGTGAACATTTTGTATTCTCTTATAAACTCTTTGTGCATGCAAATCTATTGACCTAAGTATATTTTGGAACAGCTTACCTGCAGTAATCTAAGATAGAGTGCTCCCGCAGCCTGTTGTTTCTGTGGCACCTGCCAGGCATGTGGTGTAGAACAAGGGGAGCACACACACTCCCTGTCTTCACTTGCTTAGCGGGGACGTCCACCATGCACAAAATGACAGTAGGGTGAATCTCTAGATGTTTTTCTTCTTTCTCTGCCTGCCACTGGTTTATAGAGTACACAGAGGTTGTCAGTCATGGGGATGAGTAACCAGTGGACCATGGCTTCAGAGAAGCCAGCAGGGCTGAGCCCCACATCCCTGTAGAGACAAGAAGTCAGCAACTCCCAAGAATCAGCTGAAATGATCAACACCATCACTGTGCTGTTGCAACTGTGGAGAAAGAGAAAAATATATTTGGCGTTTGGGAAGGACGACATCCTGGGCTCAGCTATGCAATCAGAATGTCTGAGATCTTGAAGAATGTAGCCCTCCGGAAGCTTCCTTGGATACCTGGGAGGATAAGAGAATGAGCCATCCCATCTAGTGACTTCTGTGAGCCCTCTCCCCACCCCCACCCCCGTGGATGATTCATGGCTGGCAGCAGTTCTAGGACATTATTAGCCACTAGCTCTTCAAAGATGGCCTGTTACTACTTTCCTTCTTTCTTTTCTTTTCTAGTTACTCATTTATTGGTCTTTCTTGTTCCATTCTTGTTTTTTTAGCCCTGTCTCACATTATCTTTCTTCTGGCTTTCTATACTTCATTCTGGATAGTCTTCGTGAATCTGCCCTTCACGTGATGCATGTCAATTCACTAGAAAACCTTGCCAGTTGGTTTTTTGTTTCTGTATTACTCATTTCCATGAATTCCCTTAATTTCCCACATCCTTGGTCTTTTAAAAAGTGCCATACTATTTACTGATGGTTTTGATCACTTTCAAAAATGCCTGACTCTATCACTTAAAACAATATGTTACAGTTTGTGAGTAATAGCCTGTTACCTGAACATCGTGGTGACCGAGGGGGTGTCTGGTCCTACTGTTTGCTGGGTCTGCTGGTCCCTGTTTTGGGGAGCTGCTGCTTATTGTGTTTTCTTACTTGTTTACAGCCTCATCTTTGGCTTGGCTTTGGGGTGGGTACATCTGACAAGGGAGGTCATATTTGTTTCTTTCCAGTCCCCAGGGCTGCTGTGAGCCTAGGGCCATCTTGCATGTTAACTCCTTGGATGGATGGTTTGGGCAGCTCTGGGAGCTATCTGAGCTGAGGCTCCTCTGAGCCCCTCCCTTTTGTTTGTAGTCATGCAGTCTGTGGTGAGAGCTGTGGAAATGCTTTCTATGAGATAGGGATGTAGTCAGTGTGGAGGTCAGGGCAGAGCTAGCCACACGCCACAGACACTGTGCGTGTGTTGAATGGATGGTTGTCCTGAAGTTGGGAACAGCTTGGAAAGTAAAGTCACCAAAGGACAGGCCTATGAATGCCCAGGGAGCAGTTTTCTTGACTGAGTGCTCAGTCATGGCTGGAACAGTATTGGTTGCATTTGGGAACTCTGTCAGCTGATCAGAGGCCAAGTACTGGCTGACCCTTTGCAACTGAGTGTTGAATTTTCTGGAAGTTTACTTGTTTGCTTCTTTTTGTCATAACAACAAGATTGAAAATGCAAATCTTGGGTATAGAAGAGCACAGAGTGCTTCAGGAAATGAGTGCTGGGTCAGTGCAGAGAAAGGAGGAAAGCAATCCATACCTTAATGGCTGGAATATTCTTGAACCTGTTGTGTAGACAATATGCAACTGACGTAAGTTTGATTTTAGAAAACTTAAAAAAAAAAGCGCACAGAACATTTGAAAGTATTCCCTACCATTGGGAAACTATTATATATGAAGTTCAAGGTTAGACACTACCCCCAGGCAGATTGTCTACCCCAGCTGCCCTCATTCCAGCTATGCCACAGTGCATAGCTGCCTTGCTCTGATCTTGGCTGCTGGTTTCCCTGCCCCTTTCTAGGTGTCTGTAGAACCTGCCTTTCAGGCACCCCTTCTCCTCTGACACTTTTTATGGTTTTCCTTCTGAAGGCATTTCCAGCTTGCCCCCATCCCTAAACATTTAAACTATGCCCTCACATCACATCACAGAGTGTGTGCCTTCCTGGAAACTCTACACTTAAGGTCCTAGCTCCCAAAGGACAGGTTGCAGATCTTCGTGTGTTCACAAATCTCACTCATGGGGTGCCTTCCTTATGGAGGATGGTGCTTTTCATAGTCATGGCATAGGAAAAGCTCTTTGGATTTCCAAAAGCAAGTAATTATTTGTTTTGTACTCCCTTACACCATTAGTGCCCCCAAAAGTCTTGCAGTATCTTACCCCTACCCCCCAAAACAAAAACAAAACCAAAAATATGTACATAGTAGATTTGGGGTCTAAAGTCACTCTATTACTTCTTTGGAGTGTAGAACTCTTACCAAGTCACTATGACCTGGAGTCTTTACAACTAGCTTCCTTCTCCTGGTAATCGAGGGGGGACATTATTAGTTGTACATAGCACTAGAAAGCAATCATCTTGCCCTTTGTCCTTACTGCACTCCTTTGTTCATTTCTGTCTGCACTTCCATCAGGCAGGTGCTCACCTGCCTGGCTGCTGTTCTTCTGCATGTTGGGAATGAGGTGGGATAGTGGGAGCACAGAGCACCCATTACCTCTTTTGACTCATGGAAGGTTTGACATGGTCATGAGTTTATGTAACATATAACCAAGTGTCCCCCTGTTATGTCTTGAGCTTTCTCTGTAGTCTGAGCACACCCTGGCATTTAGCACTCGTCCCATGCTGCCTGATCCACCCAGAAGATGACAGAGACGGCAGACCCACTGGGTGTCCAGCTTCCTGGGGGAGCTTGGGGGAGGGTGAGAGGGAGTCTCCACTGTCCCTTCTGCACGAGGAACCAGCAGGGCAAATCTCGGCATCTTACTGACTCTCTTCCTGCATTTCATCTTGGTGAAAATGAGCTGCCCTTGGCTTCATGTCACCTAGTTCATTCAACAGACACTTTGTCTGGACATATTCTCCCTCATCAAAGTAGAAAATACTCTTTGGGAAAATACCCATTGGAAAAGAGGTAACCATGTGTGCCAAGGAGGTTTCATCCAGTTTTGTTTCCCTTTTCACCTGGAGTGATTTCTTGAGGCTTTTCCACAGTATTAAATATTCCTCTTAAGCTGAGGTTTCTGTGGCCACATGGCCCTGCCTCAGCTGAACGTGCTCTGGGTGGTGAAGGGACTATCGATCGAGGGCTCCCTGAGGGTGGGGCTCCGTGGCCGTGCCACGGACATACTCCTGGTCAAGTGGGTGCATCGCTCCAGTGCATCATGTTGTGGGCGGGGCTCTGTGGCTGTGCCCTGGACATGTTCCAGCATGGCAGGCATGGCAGGTCAGATGGCCACGACCGGGAGGGTGGTACTTCCTCCTGTTTCTGCTGCAGAGTGCCATTGCCAGAGCTTTCCCTTTATTCCTGTTCTCTTGGTTTTCAGTTGGCTCCCTCGGCAGTTGTACTCTGGTCTCTGCCATACCTGCTCTTTCCATCTTTCTAAACTTCATCAGTGGCGGTGTGCTCAGACTTTGTGATGCCGTTTCCTCTCTCCAAAGCTCCAGCAAAGAAAGCTAAACGATGGTCTGTGCCCCAGAGAGAACAGTGGCTGCTTTTGGCCTCATAGGAATTGCTCAGCTGACCAGGAAGGAGTTGTGTGGATCAGATTCCTGAGATCAGGGCTTCTAGAGGGTCTGAGCCAGTCTGAGGCAGAGAGAGGAGCAGCTAGAAGCAGGAGGAAACAGCCCTCAGAACAGCAGCCGGATACCTGAGATCCTGCACTCTGGGCCACAGTGCTGAGAACTCCCTCGGACATAGCTCTAGGGCCGCAGACCCACTTGTGCTCTGGAGTCCCCAGGACAATATCTCTCTTCCTCCTCCTCCTCCCCATCCCTCTCCCACTCCTCCTCCTCCTCTTCCTCCATGGGGTCTGCTGGCCCTCTGTTGCTGCACTCAGAGCGCTTTGGCTCTCCAGACCTGTGTGGGCCTTTCCTCATCTGTGTGTAGGGCCAAGTTAGAACACGGGGTACTGAAAGATCTTGGGGGAGATGTAGGAGGTGCGGGAAGGGCAGGGGTATCTCCAGAGGCACAAGGTGGGGCCTGGTAGGGAGAGCACTGGGCGGTCAAAGATGCCCCAGGCTGGCCTCAACGTCAGCCTTCCACAAGGACCTCACAGAGGTCTCAGGACCTGTGAAGAGGGGCCCATGCTGAGAGGGGGTCTCCGGCCCTGTCCCTAGGGGGCACGTTATGCAGAGCGACAATGTAACCAGCTTCATGGGGGCAGAGGAGCAAGAAGGCCTCCCCTGCCAGCACTGCCAGTGGTTACCAAGGGCAGGTGTGTCTGTTGAGCTGTTGGAAAGGCTGGTATGGAGCAAAGGCAGGAGAACCAGAGGCTCAGAATCCTCTTTCATTTCACCTCTCCTTGAGATAGACAGGCTTAGGACATGGGACAAGGTGTATAGACACCTTGGAAAATGAGTGTATACAGTCCATGCCCAGTGAAGGAATGGCTGATGCTGTGCGAGATGGGGAAGGCTGACACGTCCAAGAATTCTGCTTTTTTTTTCCTATTTTTTTTATTTTTTTAAGCTTTTTTATTTAAACATATAATGTAACCCCACCACCCTCTCCCAACCCCTCTCCCCCCCACCCCTCTCAGTTTGTTTTATGACAATAAGAGTCTCTTTTGGTTTGTCTCCCTCCCGATCCCATCTTGTTTCATTTTTTCTTTTCCTACAACCTTAGCCCCCACCCCCGTTGCATCTCCACTTCCTCATATCAGGGAGATATGTGATAGTTGTCTTTCTCCAGTTGACTTATTTCGCTAAGCATAATACGCTCTAGTTCCATCCATGTCGTCACAAGTCAGGAAATGACAGATGCTGGTAAGGATGTGGAGAAAGGGGAACCCTCCTACACTGTTGGTGGGAATGCAAGCTGGTGCAACCACTCTGGAAAACAGCATGGAGGTTCCTCAAAAAATTGAAAATAGAGCTACCTTATGACCCAGCAATTGCACTACTGGGTATTTACCCTAAAGATACAAACGTAGTGATCCAAAGGGGCACGTGTACCCGAATGTTTATAGCAGCAATGTCCACAATAGCCAAGTTATGGAAAGAACCTAGATGTCCATCAAAAGAATTCTGCTTTTTAAAATTACCATTATTTTATTTTATTTATTTAAAAAATCTTTTAGAGGGAGAGAGGGGAAGAGGGGCTGAGGGAGAGGGAGAGAGAGGGAAATTTAAGCAGGTTCCATGCCCAGTGTAGAGCCTGATGTGGGGGCTCGATCTCACAACCCTGAGATCATGACCTCAGCCAAAATTAAGAGTCAGACACTTAGGGCACCTGGGTGGCTCAGTGGGTTAAGCCGCTGTCTTCAGCTCAGGTCATGATTTCAGGGTCCTGGGATCGAGTCCCACGTTGGGCTCTCTGCTCAGCGGGGAGCCTCCTTCCCCCCCCCCCTGCCTGCCTCTCTGCCTACTTGTGATCTCTCTCTCTCTGTCAAATAAGTAAATAATAAAAAAATTTTTATAAAAGAAAAAGAGTCAGATGCTTAAACAACTGAGCCACCCAGGTACCTCCAAATTACTATTATTTTAAAATAAGCAGTAAGATGTGAACAGGAAGGCATTTAGATGGCAAGTAACCAGTTTATTTATAGGAAAGTTGTAGAAGGCATTTCAAATGATGAGTGTTTAAGGGCATCATCATCCTTCCTTGATTTTCAAATTCCTCATCAAAGTGAATATGTCCTTGGAACTTTGGGTAGACTTTGGAATGAATAAACTTTAATTTGAATGCTCCAGTGTGGGTCTCCAACCCGCCTAGTTCATGGCTTTTCTGTCCTGGGCCAGGGGTGGGGGTGGGAAGGCAGTCTTCCCAGAGGCTGTGCGCATTAGCTGGGAGGTATCCTGCCATCAAAGAGCAGGTGCAGCGCTTAGAGCCCATCCCACAGAGGATGGAGGGGCGTTCCTAGGCCTCATACCCCATGTGACAGGCAAGCTCTGCCAGTCCTTAAACTATTTGGTTTGAGTTATAGAACAGGGGGGAAAATTATATATATGTATGTATGTATGTGTGTGTGTGTATATATATATATATATATATATATATATATATATGCCAAAAAGAATAACTGACATAGCTAAGCTTTGAGCATGTCACCCAGCTCAGCAAGGGCTCATTTAAGATGCTGTCACCGCAGATGTTTGCAGGAAACATGGGCATGGCCTGCCATAACCCTGTTAGGTGAAAATGGTACAGACTTTAATTTTCAAGTTTTAAGTTTTTAAAGGAAGGACTGGAGACATAGCACAGGTAGGAAAAAAAAAATCACTGTCAGAACATGTTTTAAGGAGATCATATCAACGAAGGCTTGATTGGAATTTTTATTGTTGAGAAAAACATTTAAAACATTTTTGTCACGTGTAAGATGAAAGCTCCCAAGAGTTGTGTAAAAGGTTTGTTTCCGAGTACTTTTAGAGGGTGCTGTCCCTCTCAGCCATCAGGACAGTGGTCCTGGTGGGGGGGTGGGCAGTCTTCTGGCCACAAGGCCTGGTTGGCTTTCCTCTTGTTCCTCTGGAGAGTGGTGACTAAGGTCTGCATAGCAGTGGTATGAGGGTGCACATGTGGACCCAGGGCTCAGCAGTGTCTCACCCATACCTTCTACCCTCACCTTTGGGGTACCTGAGGCATTAATTACCATGCATGTCACATGAGCATTTGGGGTCTTTGGGGACAAGTAGCAAATGTAAAACCATCTTCTGGAATGCAGTGAATTTGGGATTTTCTTCTGTTCTTCTCTTGCTTAAGTCATGAGAGACATGCTTTAAATAGGGAAGCAGCGATGTCATTTACAGGCACTTTCCTAGCACTAAGTAGGTCAGGGTTTTGTCACGGTTTTGACGAGATCACAGGTGAGTCACCGTAAATTTGGAGAGTCACGAATCTTGTCAGAAGTCAGAGTGCATTTGCAATCTAGTTAAATAGCATGCCTTAATTTCCGACCTGCAAGACGTCCTCTTACCGCCCCCCCCACACACACCCCATACAGTCTCTGCTGAAACCAGTGGTAAGAGGGCTGGGTACCTACTGGGCTCACAAGGGACTCCCCCTCAGCACTGGCTGAGGAGATTCTTTCCTCTTGCCTACTTGACTGTAGGAAAAACCAAGTCCTGGAATCGGTATGAGAACCATTTTCTCTCCCTGGCTTCCATCTTTTTATAGAAGCATGACCTCACCCAGAAAGGTGCACATCACAAATGTACAGCTTGGTAAATGTTCACAAACTAAATGAACCCTGTTTGCACCCAGATCAAGAGGCAGAACATGCCAGCACCCTAGGATCCCACCTGGGGTGAGTGCGGTCATCACTTCTGGCACCGTAAATTGGGGTAGCTTGTTTGTGCTTTCTGCACGTGAGATCCACAGTATGCATGTTTCTCTGGCTCCTCCCAGCCCCGCATGTGTCGGTAGTTTGTCTTGAGTCCTGGCGTGTCGCCGAAGTTCATTCAGTCTCAGTGTGTAAATACACACTGTTCACCATGGATGGGTGTGGGGGGTAGTTTCCAGTTTGGGCTCTTCTAAGCACATGTCTTTTGCTGAACATTTAGATGCCTTCCTGTGGGGCACATCCCTAGGAAGGCAATCGCTGGGTCACAGGGATTCCTAGCTTCAGCATACAAGAGAACTTTAGCTTTCCAGAAATACCACACTCTTTCCAGCCAGGTAGAAGCACGAGTGAGGTTTTTCAGGTAGAGTAAATAAAGTTAACAGCAAACGGGGATTGATACTGAGTCAAGCAAGAATCTAAAGGCACTTTAGTAAACAGTGGTTCTTAGACATATGGGAAAAGACAATCGGTTTTTGTAGAGGCCAGTTCTGCATTTAAATGAGTTTTTATTCCTACATGGGCTTGTGCAACTCAGTTAAATTTCTTACTGTGCTCAGATGATGTCACCTGCCCACAGAGCGTGTCCCAGCTCTAATAAACCTACTCTGGGTGGGGGGTTAGGAATGGGTCCTGTAGATGGGCAGAGGAGAGCAGACTGTCACTGTGGATTTGTCACATAGGCTCCGGAGGCTAAATCTTGTATTAAGAGACATTTCAGAACAGCCCTCTGAGCTGAGGAAACCTTCCACTCCCATGAGTCACATTTCCATGGCACTTCACAATCGAAGCCCGGCTTCCGACAGCATCACCTCTCATACCCTTGGAAGCAGGGAGGAGCAGGGACAGTGTTCCCCTCCTGTCAGAGATGATGAAACTGAAGTTCAAGTTCAGTACTTTGCCCTGGGGCCAGGGGGTGTCTCAGCGTGACACAGAAAGGGGGTCCGGGGGGCGCCTGGGTGGCTCAGTTGGTTAAAGCCTCTGCCTTCGGCTCAGGTCATGATCCCAGGGTCCTGGGATCGAGCCCCACATCGGGCTCTCTGCTTAGCAAGGAGCCTGCTTCCCTTCCTCTCTCTCTGCCTGCCTCTCTGCCTACTTGTGATCTCTGTCTGTCAAATAAATAAATAAAATATTAAAAAAAAAAAGAAAAAGAAAAAAAAAGAAAGGGGGTCCGGGCTCGTGTCTTCTGGCCACAGACCTCATGATAAGCTGCCACACCACAGCCCCCTCCTCTCTTTACTAAGCAGGCAAATAAAGGTGGTGCTCTATTTTACAGTGATTATTGATACGTTTACCTGAGCGACCGTCCCCTTTGGGCTTGGTGGAGCTTTGCCTTTCCAGCCCCTGTCTTGCACAGATGATGGCGAATGTTCTTTGGCAACAGGACCTGACTCTCCAGCAGACTGTCCTGTCAGCATGAAACCACACAGACCTGTTAACCTTGGGTATCCCTTTGATGTGC
>ML106983.1:0-12423 GCA_003697995.1 Taxidea taxus jeffersonii
ATGCGGTCTGTGCATACAATGGAGGACTATTCAGCCCTCCAAAGGAAGGAAATTCTACCAGACACCACAACATGGATCAAACTGGAGGACATTTTGCTAAGTGCACTACTCTGGTCACAAAAGGACAAATCTGCAGGAAGAGCAGGATGGGGTCACACTAGTCCCGGATGTAAGTGTGTTCGAGCCAGGGCGGGAAAGAGCCAGGGCTGGAAACAGCAGCAATCTAGTCGCCTCAAGCTTGGCCATGTTGGAACGTCTGTCACTGCCTTGGGCTCTGTGGCTGCAAGTGGCTGTGCCGTCTGGGAGTTCCCTACAGGAGGGGCCAGGGGCCCTGAGGGGGCTTGTCAAGTAGCACAGGCCCAGAGGAGGCAGAGGGATGGACAAGATGACCCTCACAGGAGAGACTGCCGTGGACAGGAGTGTCCCTATTTCTGTGAAGGCTTTACGCAAGTTCGCTCTCCTTTCCTACTCATGGTTCACAGAGCAATTCATGACTTTTGTCTTTTCGCAGGCATTGACATCTAATGATTTCCCCCAGATTCCTGCCTGTGGCTTTTAACTGTTATCATTCGGCTCAGAGACCACAGGCTGGCAGATTATCCTTCCTCAAGCCCTTTGCACACACAATTTCTTAGGGTTTTGGCAGAGAAAGTTTAATTAATCCCACTAGACAGATAAAGACACTGAGCCCCAGAATGAGGAAGATCTGTGACCAAAGCCTAGTGAGGCCTGGTGGCAGCCACCAGCCCTCCTCAGCCTGGGCCTCACACAGCTTCCCTCAGCCCGGGCCTCACGCAGCTTCCCGCTGCACTGCTTCTCCAGCCCTCCCTCAGAGAACTTTCTCTGTTCAGGCTCGCTTGCTTTGGAGTTACACTTCGCCTCTAATTCTTTTACTTAATTTTTGTTTATTGTGGTAAAGCGCACTTAACATAAAATTTACTGCCTCAGCCACTTTAAAGTGCACAGTTCGGCGGCATTAAGTACATTCCTATTGTTGTGCAACCATCTCACCATCCTTCTCTAGAGCTTTTTCGTCCTTTCCAGCTGCAGCTCTGTACCCATGAGGCACGGACTCCCGGCCTCCCCTTCCTGGGCTGACCCCAGCCCCCGGCAGCCGCCATGTACTTCCTGTCTCAGTGAACTGGGCTACTCTAGGTAGCTCACAGTGGAGTACCCGTCATTTTGTGACTGGCTTATTGCACTTAGCAAAATGTCCTCAAGGTCCGTCCATGTTGCGGCGTAATGGTAGAATTTCCTCCCTTTTGAAGGCTGAATGATACTCCACAGTATGTATAGACCACCTCTGGCTGATCCATTCATCCACTGAGAGGCCCTTGGATTGCTTCCATGTTTTAGCTAGTGTGAATAATGTTCGCCATGTCCTCACTATGAACTCGGGTGTGCGCATACCTTTTTCAAACCCTACTTTCAATTCTTTGGGGATCATATGTCCAGAAGTGAAGTTGCTGGATCATATGGTAAGTCCATTTTTCATATTTTGAAGAGGCACCAAACTGTTCTCCACAAAGACTGCACCATTTTCTGTTTCTGCCAACAGTGTCAATTTTTCCACATCCTAGTCTGCACTTGTAATTCTCGGGTTGTTTGATGGTGGCCATCCGGATGGGTGTGAGGGCATACCTCATTCTACCTTTTTTTTTTTTTTTTAAGTATTTTATTTATTTATTTGACAGAAGAGATCACAAGTAGGCAGAGAGGCAGGCAGAGAGAGAAGAAGGGAAGCAGGCTCCCCGCTGAGCAGAGAGCCCGATGCGGGACTTGATCCCAGGACCCTGAGATCATGACCTGAGCCAAAGGCAGAGATTTAACCGACTGAGCCACTCAGGTGTCCCTCATTCTACTTTTGATTTGCATTTCTCTGATGATGAGTGGAGTTGAGCATCTTTTCTGCGCTTATTGGCTATCTGTATGTCGTCTCTTTATGTTCTTTGCCTGTTTTTGAATTGGGTGTTTTTGTCGTTGAGTTTTGGGAGTGCTTTACATATTCCGGGTATTAATCTCTTATCGAGTATCAGATATATGCTTTGTAAATATTTTCTCACATTTTGAGGGTGGC
Organism: Taxidea taxus jeffersonii; assembly: GCA_003697995.1. Classification (NCBI taxonomy): domain Eukaryota; kingdom Metazoa; phylum Chordata; class Mammalia; order Carnivora; family Mustelidae; genus Taxidea; species Taxidea taxus. The sequence goes on from ML106983.1 coordinate 2,078, forward strand.
CTTTTTACTCTGTTGATAGAATCTTTTGATGTACCAAGGATTCTTTAAAAAATTTTTTAAGCAATCTCCATATGCAGTTCGGGACTTGAACTCGCTACCATGAGATCAAGAGCCGCATGCTCTACTGACTGAGACCGCCAGGTGTCCAGATGCAGAGAAGATTCCAAGTTTCATGAATGACCCTTCTTCCTGATGTTGCCATGCTTGGGGCTGGCTACTTCATCTGGGCTTCCAGAGTCACCTCTAGGGCTGTCTCCCTGCATTGACAGTGGGACCACCTGGCTGGCCTCACCCACCAACCACAGAGCCCCCTAGGAGTCGGGCCCTGGCTTGCTTGAGGGACACATGACCAACACCAGCACAGGGACCGCAAATAGCAGGTGTTCTGTGTGTGTTTGGTGAAAGGATGAAGACGATCTGTAATGACATATGATTTGGGCTGGTGGTAGCGTGGTGGGAGAGACGGGGGGCTTCTGGTGCTATGGAGAATGGGTGTGAGATGGCTGTCCAGGAAGGGGAGGACAAGACAGAGGGGAGCACAGACTCTGGAGCCAGAATGGCTCGTTCAAATCCTCTTCTTGGCTGTGCAGTCTTGGACAGGTGCTTAACCCTTCTATGCCTGTTTCTTTGCCATCTTTGAAACGGGAGTCATAACAGTTTCTAGCTTAGAAGGCTGGTTATGAGAATCAGATGACTCATACAACAAGACTTAACATATCACCAACATGATACAGGTCCTGGCTGTTATTATTATTACTTTATTATAGTCTCAGCTCTTTGAGGTCAGAGAACACGTTCCTTGCGTCTTGGCAGCTCTAGCACCTAGCCCAGTGCCCAGTACAGACCTGGTGCTCAGTTACTGTTTGTTAGTTGGATTTTAGTGTCTTTTGTCAACCAGGCAGTCTTTCCTTACTCCGCCCTTAGTTTCTCCCTGCGGTTCCCTGGCCTGTTTTGCCCTGTTCTCCATCCATCTGCTTCATGGTTGGCTCTTGGTCTCCCTCTGTCCCCCACCCTGTGAAGGGAGGTAAACTGCTGGTTCTCAGCTGTTAATAAAGGGATCCTGAAGCTGGGCTGGGACAGGGGCTATGTGGCTGGGGTGTCAGGTCAGGAGAGGCTGGGGCTGGAGGAAGGCAGCCACTCTCCCTTTTCTTCTTCCCTTGTATTCCCCTGCGCCAAGTCACAGAATCATAGAATCTCAGTGCTGGTTTCCTCCCCCGGAGGGCCTGGACCATTCTGTTCCTGTTTTCCTTCTAGCTTGTTGGCTGCCTAGTTCTCCCTTGGAACCAGGGGATCAGTGAGAAGAGAAGACCCTTTGGCATTTGGAGAGGGTCCTGGCCATGTCTCCTTCCAGATGCTCTCTGATATGACTTTCCTGATGATCTCCTAGGCATTCTCATTACTCCCAGAGGCCTCCCGGAGCCAAGCCTCGGAGGGAGGGTAGAGGATCATCCCTGATCCTTCCCTGGGTCTTTCCCTGGATCCCTCCTCTGTGGACTGCCCCACTACCCTCCATTCATGGCCATTGATGCCACGACCAGCTGTGCCCCACGGGTCCCAGGCACACAGGGACCTGGATGGTCAGCTCTGTGCTCTGCCCAGGGTTCAGCCATCCCTGTGTTCTTGATGTCCCAAGTCCTCTGATGTCATGATCCTATGACTTGCCCTGCCCCACTTAGGAGGGACCTTGTCCCCGAAGACTTTAGCCTTTCTTTGGGTATTTATGGGCAGTGTGGCAGCGAGGTCAGGTGCCAGTGGACAGTGGGAAGACTTGGATGTTCCCTTGGGGCTAGGGTGGGGGTACCACTTTGCCCTGTATAGCTGGCTCTGAGTGTAAGAGCAGTGAGTCACCCCTTGCAGTCAGTGGTGAGGAGAGAGAGAACAGGGCAGGGGCACTGGGTATGTGTGGGTGGGGGAGGGAGGCCTGGTGGCTGCCTTGTATTTCTGTGAACCGCGTGAGATGGGCTGATGTAGGAGTGTGTGATTTGTGAGTGTGAGTGCAGGGACTCGATGAGGGGGATCACATGAGGTGTGGGGACCATGTGTGTGCATGCCTCTGTGCATGCGTGCTGTGGGCTGTGTCAGTGATGGGGTGGTTTCTGAGTGTGCCACTGGGCTTGGGGGTTGCATGGAGGCCAGGGAAAAGAGTGACCACAAAATTACAACGTACCTTGATCTCTCTTTATTTTAATTTAACTTCAACCTCTGCCAGGGGTCAGGTTGCTGGGTAACTGTTGGGAGTGGGGGGAGAATTTAGGGCCTCCACTTGCCACCCCAGCTGCTGCTTATCATCTGAATGATGACATCTTAGGAGAAGAGGAACTCACCACTCTCAGCAACCATACCTCTGGTGGGAGCACCAGCTTTTGTGGAGGGGAGTGCTCACACCCTGACCCCGGTCTCTGTGTGTTTCTCACTGTGTGTGTGTGTGTGTGTGTGTGAGAGAGAGAGAGAGAGAGAGATGTTAAGAGTCTGGTGTATCTTTGCATATGTACACATGTGAGTCTGCGACCTGTGACAGGCTCTGCAAGCTGGCTTCCAGGTATCGTGTGTTTGTGTGTATATACACAGGAGCAATGCCATCGTATTGGATTGTACCTGTTGAGTCGTGGGACGCACCAGATTCACCTTTTCAAAACTACGCCAACAGAAAACAACATCCTAGAACTAAATTTCAACACAAATTGTGATATTACTCTAGGCAAATATATGTATGTGTATTCTATGTCATATGTTTGACATATATCAAGAAAATGCCTTCTATATACTGTTGAAACTTAATTTTTTCTTAAACAAATAAAATATATATCATTTTTTCTAATCCTTTATTTCGTCTGGCAATAAGATGAATCTTGTTTTGATCAGATTCCTTTATCACCACTGCCTGAAAATATTATTTATCTAATTGTTTATTATCTCTCTTTCACACTAGAATATCATCTTTATGAGGGCAGGGATTTTTGTCTGTCATGCTCATGTTGTATCCCTAATAGCGAGAACAGCACCTGGCACATAGAAGGTGCTGCATAAACATTTTTTTTTTTTTTTGGTAGAAGTGAAAGAGAAAGTATTCCCAAGAATATGGCATGTAAGTAGAGGCCTGAAGGGTGAGGAGCATTTACCAGGTTGAGAAGAGGTAAGGACTGTTCTAGGTGACAGGCAGTATGTACAAAGGTCCTGAGGCAGGAGGGGGTGGAGTGCATTTCTGAGGAGCTGACAGGTGGCTGGTGTGGCTGGAGTGCTCTGTGTGTGCTTGCGCGCGTGTGCGTACATGAGGGCCTGCACGTATGTGCAGAGTGCCTGCTCAGCTATTGGAAGGAGCCTGGAACGTTGCAAAGGAGTGATGTGATCAGATTTGCATTTAGAAAACACCCCTCTTGTTGTTGGAGGAGACTGGAATCTGAGGTGGGGAGAATGAGAGCAGCAGGACTAAGTGGAGAGAGATGTGTGGACTGTCCTCCTGTGAGAGAGGGAGCCCCCTAGGACCGGGTCAAGAGGTTTTCAGCAGCAGCCCGTGTGGGGTTTCTGGGGTCACTGGAGTGGCATTGGGAGGGGTGGGAGAGGGAGCCGCCGGGAGTGGGTCTGAGATTTCTCACTTGCTTAATTGGTTGGCTGGTGAACGGAGTGCTTCCTATGTGCTGGGCGCTCAGCTAACCACTTTGCCGTCCCAGTTAATCTTCCTAGCCTTCTGAAGCGGGTCAGATATCATCCACGAGGAAACGGAGGCTCAAGAGTGATAAGTCCTCTGCTGTAGGGTTTACACTTGGCATTGGGAAGCCCTCCTAAAACCTCTCTCCATTAGGGCTTGCAGTCGGCTGGTTAGCACAGGGCTCATAGACATACACGGGGGCTCGATCTCAGGACCCCGAGATCATGACCCAAGCCGAAGGCAGAGGCTTCAACCCACTGAGCCACCCAGGTGCCCCTTTGCCAGCCTTTTGATACGTGACTGAGGCCTCCCCTGGGCCCAGCCCCTCCTGAGCCCAGCATGTTCTCTCTCGTACAAACCATCCTGTGACACGCTGTCTTCTCTGGGTTCCAGTTTTGGTTTAAAGTACAGGGAGAACTTCACACCTCTTAAGAACTAATCAAGGGGAGGATTCTTCCAGATTTTGAGCAACCCCAACCACCTGGCCTACTGGCCCCAGTCTTTGCGGTTTGCCTTTTCTACCTCCAACTCAATGGCGGTGTTTTCAGCGGTTTGCTCTTACGGGACTCTTCCAAACATTCGACTTGGATTTTTAAGAAAACAGGAAAATTCTTTCTTCTCACAGTCGTATTTCGTTGTGTTAAGCCGGAATCAACTAAATTGTACAATGACAGTAACAAGCGCCACCGACAAATAGGTCTGAAGACAAACAGTGGCTCTGGGGGCCCCCAGGGTTGGGCTGTGGGAGCTGAAGTGGTGGGCATATTGCTGATCCCCCTGGGGGTGGACGGTGGGCATCGGTCTGCAGGCCTCTCAGAGCGAGCGGAGGGGTAGCAAATGGAGCCCCAGGCCAGGTGAGTTACCCGCTGAGAATGTGGGCAAAGGGGAGTGCGGCTGCGGCGTGACGCTCTCTGTCATGTGTTACCAGAAGGCCAAGTCTGTGTTCAATATTTAGTACAGGTAGTCGGAGCCCTCGGGAATCAACATGAAATGCTATCAGTGGTTTAAGCGCTCAGCATCAGTTTTATTTTATTTTTTTAAAGATTTTATTTATTTATTTGTCATATAAAGAGCGCAGGAGCGAGCACAGGCAGACAGAGTGGCAGGCAGAGGCAGAGAGAGAAGCAGGCTCCCTGCCGAGCAAGGAGCCCGATGTGGGACTCCATCCCAGGACGCTGGGATCATGACCTGAGCTGAAGGCAGCCGCTTAACCAACTGAGCCACCCAGGCGTCCCTCAGCATCAGTTTTAAAAAGTACGTTTCGAGAAGGGAGTTGGGGGAAATCGGAGGGGGAGACGAACCATGAGAGACTATGGACTCTGAAAAACAATCTGAGGGTTTAGAAGGAGTGGGGGGGGGTGGGAGGGTGGGTAAGCCTGGTGGTGGGTATTATGGAGGGCACGTAGTGCATGGAGCACTGGGTGTGGTGCATAAACAATGAATTCTGGGACACTGAAAAGAAATTAAATAAATAAATAAATAAAAATGAAAAAGACATTAATAATAAAGAAAAGTGGGGATATGGGGAAAAAAAGTTCAAATAAAAAAAAAAGTACGTTTCGTAACTCAAACATTGAGTCCATTAATAATGAGCCAGACAGGGGCACAGGGCTGGCAGTTCATTCTGGAATTTCACATTTTCCTGAGCCAGGCCCTGGGAGGGGCAGCAGGGAGTGCAGTCAGGGATGGCGGAGGCAGTGCCCTGTTTGTGTGTCTACACTTGTGGAGGCTGGGGTCCATCCTGAAGGCCAGGCTTCTGCCTTCGAAGAACTTCTGTTCCTAAAGAGAGTAAAGAGGAGATGCCCTGAAGCAGTCAGGATCTGGGTCCAGAGGCCTGGTCTGAGCTGACAGTGTGTGTCCTGCGCCCTTATCCATGGGAGCAGCAGGAGGATGGAGATGGTGTTTTCTTGACACATGGTGTCCCCCTAGCCCAGGGCAGGACCCAGTGGGTGGGCACCTCAACTATGAAGACTTGCCAGGCATCTGGCTTGTTTCTGCCTGGTGCTGGAGACCATTTCATGTCTTAGACGATTGGGGGAAGAGAATGAAGGAAGAAGGATTGGTTGAAAGAATGGATTAGCAGAGTAGCCGTGATCCGAGAAATGGAATAAAAGTGAACCTGTTCCCTTATTCAGAATTGTCAGGGAAGCGAATATGGTCCAACTCACTTGAACCATCATTTCCTGAGTCATTGTGTTAGGAACACATTCTGGGAACGCCAAGAGGAGTAAGACACCATTCCTGTCCTCAAGAGCTTATCATATGGCCATGGAGACAGACTCCAACAAGAGCATCTTCTATGACATGCTATGGCTCCAGGTTTGGTGAAAGAGCTCAGTGATGTTATCAGAAACTCAGGCTTTTTCTATCTTTCTGCTCTGCTCTCCTGAACACATGAACTCATTGTCCGCATGCATGTTACCTCAGGGTTGCAAGATGGCTCCTACAATTATATTCAAGGCAGGAAACAAAAGGCCAAAGAGAAAATGCGGCTGCATTTTTATCAGGGAAGAAAAGTATTTCCCAGAAACTCCGTCAGAAAAGGACCTCTCATGTCTCATTGGCCAGGACTGAAAGGCAATGGTGCAAGGGAGACAGGGAAAGTGAGGGTCGGGCAGTGGGGGTTGGGGAGGGTGGACAGGATGCTCGTGACATCTTAGAGGAGCCTTGGCTCATCCCTGGGGCCTGGATCCATTGCCACATGAAAGGTGGGGGTTCTGGGGGAAGTGCTGGGCCATTAGGTAGAAGGGACAGTGTTTTCTACATGCAGTAAGAGCTAAGATCAGGCCCAAGATGCAGAGAGAAACCAGAGGATCAGAGTTAGCCCTTCCCAGGGTGGGGGGTAGGGGGGTAGCGGTGCTGGAAAAGGTGATCCCTGAGCGAGATCTGGGGCACACCTATCAAGACCAGTCAGAAGGGGAACCTAGGTGGAAGGATAGCAGGAGCAGAAGCACGGGCATGTGTGCACAGTTATTTAGTTCAAGGATGAAGTCAGAGAGATAGAGGTGCGAGCAGGTGGAGATGTGAAAAGAAACCAGACCATGGTGGGCTTTGCAAGTCCTGCTTCTAACTTGGATTCTACCTTGTAGGGTCTTGAATGGCTTTCGGCAGAGGAGAGGCTCGGTGAGCTGGGATTTTAAGAAGGTGGGGGCACTTTGAATGGATGGGAGAGGCTGGGAGAAGCTCAGACAGAAGCAGGGAGGTTCCTGCCCTATCCAGACAAGAGCTGCTAAGGGCCTATAGTAAGATTTTCCAAATCTGCCTGCCAATATTTCAGCGACAAGATAGGAAGGATTCCATGGCACGAATCTCTGGAGGGGCAGATGTCTCAAGAGGGCTGGGAAGCTCCCCAAAACGTACATCAGACTGTGCAATCACACGCAGGGTAGTCTATGTCCTAGTGCTGAAGAAAGAGGAGCGGTGGCTAAGGAGATCAGTGGGCGGCATGGCAGCTTGGCGCTGCGTTGCTGTTTTAGGAAGGCTCGAGCAGAAAAGGGAAGGGCAAATCCAAGACGGGGCCATGAGCCTGTGAACACAGTGCCTGGAAGACAAAAATAGGCAGAACTTTGTGAGAGATACCAGGGGCAACCGAAGAGCCTATGGAGATCGGGACAAGAGGAGGCCAAGGCCAGGCCTAGGCAATGGGGAGTGGAGAAAGGGGGTGTGTTGTTGGGGTCCCTCTGACAGAGACCAGAGACAAGGTCACATTGGAAGAAGAAAGAGAAGCCCTTCCCCAGCAGCTGCTCCTGGGGCGGGCAGGGGGGCCCTCACCATAAAACATTTCAGGCACAAGGGAATCTTCTGGATAAGACTGCTGGGTCGTCTTGCTCCCCTCTGAGAAAGTTCAGAGCACGGGGCTGGGTGCAGGGAAAATGTGGCTCTGAGTTTCAGAAAGAGAGGTTTGGAATCTATAACATCACAGCTGAGGGCCGTTCTGGGCCAGGATCCTTGCAGACTGGGACAGGGATGGTTCATGAGTGCTTAGAAAAGGAGGTGGCGGGTGGTGTTAGGGACCCAGCAGGGGCTCACCATGACTAGCGTGTCAGACCAATCAAAAACAAGAGTGTTGTGAAGTAGATAAGAAACACCCACAGAATAAAATTCAAAAAGCACCAAAAAGTATACAGTGTAAAGTCACCCTCTCCTCCCTGCCTGCTAGCCTCCCAGCTGCGTTCCTCAAAGGCCCCCAGTATTACCGCTGCTCATGTATATGACGCACCCATCTACATACTCTTTAAAAAGGGCAAATGCGGCGTATTTCTCTTGCCACGTTTTATCGAAGTTTCTTTTCCTCTAACAGTAGATTGTGGAGATTTTTACGCAACTGTGCACGTGGGTCTGCCTGGTTCTTTCCACGGCCCAGGAGTACCATAGTAGGATGCCCTGTCATTTATTCCACCGGCCCCCCACAGTTGCCAGGCCTTCTCTCTGATTGTCATATCTACAATGAATAACTTTGCATACATATCAATTTCTGCACGTTTGACATATGTGATATGTATGCATTTCTGTAGAATAAATACTCAGAGAGGGAGTTGCTGAGCAGAGAATTTGCGCACATTTGATTTGGATAGATATCATCAAATTGTCCAACTCCTCAGAAGCTGTGCGGGTTCATGTCCCCATCCTCATATATGAGAGGTCTGTTTCCCTATATTTGGGCTAACTCTGTGTTTTCCAACTTTCAGGTCTTACTGGTGCTGGGCGGTCAGATAGAAGGAATCTCTAGTTTTTTGGTTTTTTTTTTAAAGATTTTATTTATTTATTTGTCAGAGAGAGAGAGCGTGAGCACAGGCAGACAGAGAGGCAGGCAGAGGCAGAGGGAGAAGCAGGCTCCCCGCCGAGCAAGGAGCCCGATGTGGGACTCGATCCCAGGACGCTGGGATCATGACCTGAGCCGAAGGCAGCCGCTTAACCAACTGAGCCACCCAGGCGTCCCAGGAATCTCTAGTTTTAATATGCATTTCTCTTATTAAGATTTCTGACTAATGGGGGTGCCTGAGTGGCTCAGTTGTTGAGCGTCTGCCTTCAGGTCAGGTCATGATCCTAGTGTCCTGGGATCGAGCCCCGCATCAGGCTCCCTGCTCTGTAGGGAGCCTGCTTCACCCTCTCCCACTCCCCCTGCTTGGGTTCCCTCTCTTGTTGTATCTCTCTCTGTCAAATAAATAAATAAAATCTTAAGAAAAAAAAAGATTTCTGACTAATGAATTTTCTTACTCCCAAGAGGATTGGATACTGGTAGATGCAGAAATTGTGGGAAGTGCAGGAACTCCACAAAGTTCTTGATAACATCTCTCAGGTGCTTTGATGGTCAAGATGGAGAAATAGAACCGTGATCCTCAAGTAACTTTATGGGTCAGTAGCTGGAAAAATGGTCATCCATTCATTCAACAAACATTCATGGAGCTTACATTCTACAGGAGGAGACCGGCGGTAAATGAAAGCCAGAACAAATAAGTAAATTATGTGGTATATTAGAAGGCCATATGTCAATGATATTGCTTAATAAATCCACATTGGTCTAGAAAAGGACAATAGATGCCATGGGGCTCCGTCATTAATCCCGTCTTGTCCATTCAACAAATAGTGATTGACTATCCGCTATGTGTCAGGTGCTACTTTAGGAACTAGGGATACAGCTGTGAGACAGAAATCCCCGCCCTCCTGGAGCTGACACTCCATTGGTAGGAGACCAACAATAACAAATTGAGTAAGAAAAATAGGGACGCCTGGTGGCTCAGTTGGTTAAGTGTCTGCCTTAGTCTCAGGTCATGATCCCCGGGTCCTGGGATGGAGCCCTGCATCTCATCTCATAGGGCTTCCTGCTCAGTGGGGAGTCTGCTTCTCCCTCTCCCTCCTCCTGCTCGTGTGTGCGCTCTCTCTCCCTCTCTTGCTCACTTTCTCAAATAAATAAATAATCTAAAAAAATAAAGAAAAAAAATATAGCATATTAGGAAAAAAAAAGGCTATGGAGACAAATTACATGGGGAAGGCTGATAAAGAGTGCCAGAGAGTGGGGTTGCGATTCCAAATGGGGCTGCCAGGAAAGGGCTCACTCAGAAGGTAGCATTTGAGCACAGACCTAAAGGAGGAAGGGAACCGCGAGGCTTTTTAGAGAGGGAAGGCTGTTGCAAAGGAGGAGCAGAGAGTGAGGGGAGCATGGAGATGAGACAGGTTGGGGTGGGGAAGGGAGCTGGATGGCGTGGGCTTTGGGGGCCCTCGTGAAGCCTGACACTTTTACTCTGAGGCAGGAACCATCAGAGAGTCTGCGCAGAGGAGGGGTGGTGTCTGAATTGGGTTTTAATAGGCTGATTCTGGCAGCTTTGCTGAGCATAGACGGAGGGCAGAGCAGGGAAACTGTAGTGATCCAAAGAGCAAGAGGGCAAAAGTCATGAGGCTCTTGCAAAAATCCAAGCGAGAAATGACAGTGGCTTGAACCTGACTGGAAGTGACGGAGGAATGGTTGGAGTCTGCTATGTTGTGGAGGTAGAGCCAACGGGATTTGTTGACACATTGGCCAGGAGATGTGAAAGAAAGGGACGAGGGCAATAGGGTGGCAAAGGCATTTGGTCTGAGCAATTGGAAGGATGGAGTTGACCTGCCCGGAGATCCTGAGATGGTGAATGGGATGAATGGGATGGCTGGGATGGAATGCCGAGTCTCAGATGCCTGTGAGACACCCAGCGGGGAGGGGGGGGGG
>ML106983.1:17423-30752 GCA_003697995.1 Taxidea taxus jeffersonii
CATGTTTTACATGGTATCTTTGAGTGGCTTTTCTCCATCTGGCACTTCTCACTCTCCCTGTGAGTCAGTTTCTGCATCTATAAAATGGGGATGAAAAATAATACTCATCTTCCAAGCTTGTTGTGAGGATTAAATGGGTTAATACATGTAAAGCGTCTAGTGCCTGGCACACAAAAAACTCTTACTAAATGTTATTTATCACTGGGACGCCTGGGTGGCTCAGTCAGTTAAATATCTGCCTTCGGCTCAGGTCATGATGCAGGGTCCTGGGATCGAGTCCTGCATCAGATTCCTTGCTCAGTGGGGAGTCTGCTTCTCCCTCTGCCTACCTCTCCCTCTCTCTCTGACAAATAAAAATAAAAATCTTAAAAAAAATTAAATAAATGTTACTTATCATTATTATTGATAATTAGGAGAGCAGCTGTCCTTGGCCTGTAGTGCATTTCTTTTTTAATGAAGACCTGGGGAGAGGGCCTCCATGGGGCATTTTAAAGGCAACCTGGCTGCAGGGAGGCATACATCCTAATCCAGGTGCCACCCAAGTACAGGCTGGAGAGCCCAGAGGTCAGTGACAGCCAGTGTGGAAGCCCCTGAAACCTCATGCCAGGTGACGCAGGGTCTCTGGGTCTTGGGCCCCAGAGGGAGAGTCAGCACCCTCCTCCCCCAGCCCCACCCCCACCCCGGCTGGAGACACCCAGCTGTGAAGCCAACTGGAGATAGGGGAACACCGAGAGGCATCCCATGGAGGGCTTTCAAGAGGCTGCCCTGCTCAGGGTCAATATTTGCTCAGCTCTTGGGCTGGCGTGGTCCATCATTGCATCTGGTCTCACATTCCAACCATCGCACCCCTATCTCAGGAACGCGCTCCCATCGACTTGGGGGACGACGCCCAACATCGGCAGTGGTCTGCCCTGGTCTGTCGCCGCCACCACCCCCATTCCCAGGCAGGTGCATGCAGGATGCAGGCCAGGTGCTGGCGCTGGGCCATGCGCCGTCTGCTTCCGCATCATGAAGTTCTGGCTTCCTTACCAATTACATCAGGGAGGGAGAGGGACAGGACCTTGCCTGCTTGCCGCTGAGATTCCTACTTAAATTAGATCATTACTTTGACATACATTAACTAAGCACTTACTGCATTCCTGAGAAGATATCCCCTTCCACCCTCAAAAGAAGAAAAGATTTCTTGTAGGCCCTTGAGAAGCTTGTAATCAAACAGATTCTTCTCAACCATCAGTAACGTTTAGGACCTCATTTCAAGCAAAAATATTCTCATGGGACCCCAGTATTAACTCAAATCAAGTTTGCTTAGATATATGCAGACATACAACTAGATATAAAATACCTTTCACTTTCAGCTTATGCACAACTCAAAAACGAAAATCAATTTGCTGTTTAAGTACAAAGAAAACAGTACGAGCAATTGATTTCAAAGGGAAGACACATACTTTAGTGCTGAAACCAAATCATCACTTGCAGTGTGAACAAGCTAGGGACCTCCAGAATACAGGCTTTTGTTCCTTTGAAGGGGGACCTGGGAGTGGCTGGCGACGGGACCCAATACCTCATTTACACATTAAGCACCGCCTCTGCTCTTTCCTCATTGGCCAAGGACAATTGGTATCAATGAGGTCAGGGGAGGAGCAAGGAGGCTAGCTTGTAAGTGCAAAGGCCCTGAGGGTTAAGAAGCAGGTCTGAGGACAGGATTATTTTTACATTCTTTGTGTTTTTTGTGTTTTTTTTTTCAGATGGGTAATGTGCCGAGATCATAACAAGGTTTAAGGGAGGCACATGTCACACAGGAGTATGAACACCCAATCATCATGCTTATGAACTACAAAAGGATCTATTCTTATATTCTTATTCCAAGGTGGAGAGGTGGGCAGGGCAATTTCTTTCCAAGTCCTTTCCAAGTTCCTTCCAAGTCCCTTGAGTTTTTGCCTTGCCTCCACGAGGGAAGGCATGCATTCTAAAATTTCTATTCTGATTTTGTCCCCTTTCTCCCAAAAAGGTAGCATACTTTACACATGGTTCTGTATCTGACTTCTTCAGTTTACTCCATCTCAGAGGGCTCTTGATAGTGGTATGTAAAGAATGCCTTAAGCTTTTATTTTTTTACAGCTGCATAATATTCCATTGTATGGCTGATCTGTCATTTATTCAACCAGTCCTTTGTTGAGTTAGGTCATTTCCTTCTTTAGTTTTTCCAAACAATGCTGCAGTGAATAATCTCGAACATGCGTCATTTCGCACGTACTAGGTATATCTGTAGCATCAATTCTCAGACCTGGAATTGTTGGTCAATGGTTATGTGTTTGTAATCTTGATACATATTGCCTAATTGTTCTCCACAGACGTTGTAACAATTGAACTCCCACCAGCAATGGATGAGTGTGATTATTTCCCTACAGCCTGGCCAACAAAGTGTGCTACCGGAAAAAAATTTTTTTTAATTTTTGCCAATCTGATAGGTGAAAAATTGTATCTTACTATAGTTCTAACTTGGACATGCTTTTATTCACAAGATGCATGGCTAGGAGGTGAAGGATGTGGTGTTCTGTTAGGGAGTGAAGAATTTCCCAGAGCCAAGCTGTCAAGGCAGGGTGCAAACACCTGACCCTATTTGCTTTAGTCTGTGGACCTCTGGCCCAGAGAGAGACTCTAACTGCAGCAGGACCCACCCAAGTCATCTCCGGATCTGAAGGCGCCTGTAAAAGCCGTTTCAGCTTATCCTTGCCTATGGATGGGTTGGGTGAGGCCTTGGGTGTATCAGCTTAGAGCCTTCTCCCAGATCGTGGCCAGGTTGCTGGGACTTCACACCAGTGAGGAAGTTGCCCTGAGGTTTAACCTCCTCCACCAAAGACCGTGCCATTTTTCTAGGCTGCTCCTCTGTGGTATAGGAGAACTATAGGACAAGAGGCTCCAGTGAATGACTAGATGCCAAGTCATTGCTTGCTAGACTATATTGCTAGACTCACAATATTCGTGGTGTCCCTCAGGACCAGAGACCCTATAGAAGGAGAAAACAAGATTAATTTCATGATTTGTTCTATGTGAACCTACTCTTGCTCTAGGAGATCAGCACTCTTTCTGGAGATTCATTCCTCAAGGAGGGGTCAGAGAAAACTTCATCCAAAATATGTGGGCCTGGCATGGCTGAGGTGTGGGAGGCTCAGAGAAGGACTGCTGTAGGATCTTTTCCCCCTGGAACGTGATTGAGTGTTCAGATGCTGGGCCTCTTTCTGTCTGAATGCCACAGTGTTTGCAACAGCACCTGGGCCCCGGCCTGGGACCCCGGAGCTGCTGAGTGTGATCTGTGGGTTAGCACCCCAGACTCTCTGGAGCAGCTCAGACTTAGAATATGAAACGCTGGAGCTGACGTGACTCTGGCAGTACCCAGTTCCTTTATGGTACAGCTGGGGAAACTAAGTCACATGTAAGGTAAGGTCACCCAAGGTCTCCCAGTCAGTAGATGGATGAGGCAGGCAGGGTGCAAGTATCTGGACCCCTCCCCAGACCTCTCTGAGCTCAGCTCTAAGGGATAGGGACTTTCTGGCTGAGTGTGGGTGGCCATGGATGGTGGATGCCACTGCTTGGATGGCTGCCAGCTAAGGCAGGACCCCCAGAGGCCAGAGTGGATGAGGGCATTTACAGGGTCCACTGTCAGCATGCCCAGATTTGTTTCCCCTGCCTGTTTTTAATTGTAGCTAATGATCCGCAGAGGAGCCCAGAGAATCCCTGGCTCCTTCCTTCGGCTTCCCTCCCTTCTGCAGACATGGGGAGAGGGGCAGGTGGAGTCAGCCGCTTTCCCAGAAGTCAGCCTAATCCCTTTGCCTGTCTTGGGAAAGCTCTTAATGAGGATTGTTCCGAAGGGTTGGGGCAGGGAGGGGGCTTGCTTCTCTGCCAGCGCATGGAATTTCTGAGAAGCCCCTCCCCCAAGATGTCAAGCCCCAGGTTTAGCTGCCAAGGCTCTGAATTCAAGGAAAGAGGAAACTGTGAACCAAGCATGGAAAAGGGAAAAGTTCCTGTGGCAGGGATAAGATGTGTCATTTAGTGCTTCCTCATTGCCCTCTTGATTGGTGGCCTGATTGCCAGCCTCCTTGGCTCCTGTCCTTCCTTCTCCCGGGAATTCCATCTCCACTGCTGTCTGCCTGTTCCACCCGCACCCCCCCACCCCCCCACCGCCTGCCCAATGGCTCAGTTCCATCTACCTTCTCAGGAACTTTCTGCTACTGCTCCAGCCCCGTGAGCTTTCCGCTCTTTGAACCCTCCATGGCTGGGACACAGAATTTGCTAAATAGACCTTCCTTGATTAGGATGTGTCAAGCACCTAACTCTAGGTTGGTGTCTTGGGCTGGTTCCCCATCAAGATGAGGAATTGAACACCAGTAGCTGATTTGGGAGGTGATCCCCTGAACTGGTGGTCAGGGAATGAGGAAGTGAGGCAGGGAAAGGAAGCTTGGGCAGATGCCTGCTGTGGGCACCTGGGACAGGCCCACACTGGGGACCCCTTGGAGACTGGATAGAATAGTCACCTCCAAGTGACCACCCAAGGGGAAGTGAGCTTAGGTATCATCCCCCTCCATCCTGTGGTCGTTGGTTGAGAGATCCTGGGGTTTGGTATCAAGTCCCTGGGCTGCTCTGCACGTGAAGCCAGGAGGACTCAAAACATCAGAATGGGGAGTACTGTGGGGATAGGAGCAGGTTTGTTTGTCTGTCCGTGTCTATGTGTGCTGGCCGCTGAGGAGACAAAGATGAGCCGAGCCGCCCCTGCCCTGTAGGACTTGACAGTCTAGTGAGAGAACAGAGGGTTAAACACATCATTCCAGCACAGCCAGGCAAATACCAGATTGGAGGTATCCATCCTGGGCCGTGGGAACGTAGAGGTAGGACACTTGACCAGCCCAAGACCTAGTGAAGATATCCCAGAGAAGAGAAGAGAGCAGATCTGGAGTTTGGAGGGATGACTCGCTTTTGGGGGCAGAGAGAGTGGCAGGGCAACGGTCCACACAGAGGGAAGAACACAGCACAGTCACAGTGGGGGCTGGGGAGCACTCTGAGCCCATTGTCAGCTGACGTTGCCAGTGCTGCCACCATCTCTCCCCCAGCATGAGGGTCAGCTCAAGTTCAAATCAATTTTGAGATAGCAACTAATCTTAACCTTAACCTGGAAGAACTGGCTGATGTTGAATTTGCAAACAGAAACCTTTGCTCATTTAAGGAGCTCAGTTAGCAATGTGTCACCCACACTCTTGAAGTACCTCAGTAGTCTTGAAACACGGTGTGCAAGGCTGGCCCATCAATATTTGGGAAAGCACTGGAAGCTTCTATTTATTTTTTCTTTCACCCCTTAAAAATGTCTGTTTGGGGGCATATTTTTCAATAACATACATAATTATTAGTATGGTAGTATATGTAAATTTAAACAAACAAATATACGTATGCTGGGGCACATATCACCGAATCACAGAATTTTTATTAATGGAAGCATATGATCAAAAGAATCAGGAGCCTGTTGAAGTGGAGGACGGCTGGGGCATGCTTGGGATGTGCCACAGGAAGAAGTTTCTAAGAACTTGCTTTTCTCCATCCATCAGCAAGAGGTTTGGGCTGGGCTCTCCAGTGGCATTCCCCAGTCCTTTGTCAATAACCCTGTGCCCAATGACCCATCAGGGACTTACACCCTCTTTGGTAGCAGGAGCCTGTTTGGAGCTGTTTCCATGGTAACGAGGCTGAAGCCACCATTTGCTGTCTCTGTTCCCGGGCCCCCTTCCCTCAGGCCTGAGGTTCCCAGGCCCAGCATAGGCCCCTGTGCCCTCCCGCTTTCTGGCTGACTCACAGCCTTCCCAGCCCCTGCACCCCGTCCTGGCCTGGTCCCTTGGTCCCTGATTGATGGCTACAGTCACTAATTACCTTAGTCATCTTTCCATCCATGCTTGTTGAGCTAATGGGGAAGGCAAACAGAAATCTCAGCACATGTGGAAAATTCCTGCTGACATGGCCAGAGGCCGTGCCCAAATTTGGGGGGATTAGACCTTCCCCTTTGAGGCTGTAGGGATGGATCCCCAATGCAGAGCGGTCTCCGTGGTTTCATGGGGAGGTGGTAGGCAGCTCTCCAGGTCAGCACCCTGTCCCCCAGCTGGAGGTTCGTCTTATCAAACACGAAGCAAGGTTGGCTCAGTGAGGGGGTTGGAAGGCAGAGCTCGGGCCTGGGGCTGTCTCCAGGTGGGACTCTCAGCTCTGGGCCCCCCAGGATGCCCAGCTGGCCCAGTCGGCAGTGGCATTGGGAAGGCGGGGCCTTGGCTGCAGGCTCTCTCACACCTGAGGCCTGTTAATAATTACCCCTAGGGAGGGCAAGGCCCAGAAGACGTTGCTAATGAGCCTGCTAAGTGACAGCTGGACCCTGCGTCCTCACCTGCTCTGGAAAACAAGATCTGGCCAAGGAATTATTTAACCCTCTTTGGGCTGGCAGCTCCCTGAGGACAAGGGCTGTATCTCCCTCTCAGATGGGGCTCCCTGAGTCCTTGGAGACTTCTCCATTGTCAGTACCAGGCTTCTGTTCCTGTTGTTAATGCCGGAATTTCTGCCTTGAGCAGGTCCCTCCTTGCCCCTGGGAAGCTGCTCTGTCTAGTACTGGTGATAAGGAGAGTTGTTCAAAAGAATAGATGGTGGGTGTGTTCTAGATCTGCTCTGTTGGATACGGGAGCCACCAGCCACATGTGGCCACCAAGCCCTTCAACTGTGCCTCTGAATGAAACCCAATTTTAATTCATTTAAAAGTAACTGGCCACATGTGGCTAGTGGCTACCATACTTCCCAGTACAGGTCTGTGAAGTTTCCCAGGGGGCACCTGCACGGGTGGCAAGCAAATTCATGCCACCCAACCCTCTTCCATGCCGTCAGTGATCGAGAGCCCCTTTCATTGCCCTGGAAGGCCTGAAGGGGTCCAAGGTCATTTTCTTTGGAGGAGGCTCCAAGGAGACTGGCAGGTTTCCTCTCCCACCCCCAAGCCCCCCAGACAGCTGAGGGGCCCAGAGGAGCAGGGAGCTGGCTAGAAAGCACCTGTTCTTAATGAGGGTCCCCAGGAGTGGGGCGGCCCTCCCTCCACAGGGCACGGGGCTGTCGCAGCCTGAATGAGGGAGATTTATGGAAAATCCCCTCACACAACAGGCGGATTTTCTAAGCCTCATTGGCTGCTCTGGTTTGAGCCTTCATTAAGGAGGATGAGGGACAATGGAAGAGGTGGGGGTGAGGCCCTGGGTGCATTCAGCTCTCCATCATTCGGCACTGGGAACTCCATCAACGCCTGTTGCCCCCCTTCCTTGCTCGAAGAGAGGTCACACATCTCTCTTTTTAATAGTAATAATAAAAGGGCCATATCCAGCAAAGTCAGACTCGGCCTTCGAGGAACCTCTTTCTTGCATTTTAAAGATTTCCAGAGGAGACAATCTGTGGTTTTGCCCTACAGTTCCCTGAGCCTTGCAGAGTCTGGAAGTGCCCCCTTACAGCTAACCTACTTGTATCCTGCTTCAGGTCCAATTCAGGAGGATTGCTCTTCCCCTTTAAAGTTATGGCAACATTTCAAAGTGTCAAGGGCAAGTGTGTGATTTCCTGGCAAAAAATCTTGGTTGAAAGAAGTCACTAACTACTGGAGCTGAGGGGCCCTGGAGATTTGTGGGGTCCCCCACCCCCTCCCCCCACTGTGCACTGAGAGAGGCCAAGATCCCCCCAAATGTGTAGTGACAGAGTTTGAGCCTGAACACATGCTCCAAGCTGGTATCTGCCTACATACTGACTGCTTCTGGTGTCTGCCTACATACTGATTGCAATAAATACCCAGGGATCCTTCCCAAGGAGAGAGCAATTCTTAAGCCAAAGGAATGAGTTTCTAATAGTGAAATATGAGGTCTTATTCCACAGATGCTTTTTTTCTCTTGTCCTAAAACTCCTTCTGGGAAAGTATTTATTACGTGTGATGGAGATCAGTGGAGGTGTCTTAGAGGAGGTAAGACTTAACGTGAACCTTTTGGGGTGGCCAGTTTGCATGGAAGAAGAGAAGGGTGAGACATTCCCACGGGTAGGGGTAGCTGAGGCAAAGGCCAGGAGGACCTCAAGCAGGGTCCTGGGAGGGAGCCCTTCTCCTGTGTTGGGGACAGGAGAGTGTCACTCACTGAACAGAAAGTGGATGGGTACAGCCCGTTCCCTGAGATAGTGAGGCGTCCAGATCCTGGGGGGTGACTTGCCTTGTGGGAGGAACTGGCTAGTGCAGGAGGTGTTTATGGTTCTCCCTCTCCTGGGGGCAGCCAGAGCCAGCCAAGTTTACAGTTACTCTGAACTCTATAAACACACTTGGTGAGTGTGTGCGTAGATGAGTGCATGTGAAGGCAAGTGTCCCTGCTGTCATCTGACCTTCCCTTCCACGGCTGCACGGGCCCTGACCTCCTCACCTAGCGAAGGGGCTTCAGCGACGTGCTGTTAGCTGTCTTGGGCCTGGTGACACTTACTGAGGGGGTCAGTAAGCATGGACATCATGGGACCCTGCGGGCGTCGTAGATTTCCTAGGGAGGGAAGGCCTTGGCGGGGGGGGGGGGGGGATCCTGGAGAATGGACCTGGGGAGGCAGAAGGGCATTCCAGTCTGGGGACAGCAGGAGCAAGGGGGTATGTGAGTATGACAGTGTGTGTGTGTGTGTGTGTGTGTGTGTGTGTGTGTGTGCGTGAGTGCACACATGTGTGTCTGATCAGACAATGGGGAAGTGTGAGCCTTGGGTACACAGAGAAGAGAAGGTGGGAGGTGGGAGGATTGGCTGGAGGTTTTCTAGCTTTGGGGAACCTGATGGTTAAGAAAGTCATATTCCAGATCCTCAGAACTCATGCCTACAAATACACCTCCTGTCTGGTCCACGGGCCTCCATGTATTGATTCTGTTCTTGTTAGTGATTATCATATGTCGAGCTAGTTCCTGCTGTTGTGACTGGCTTCCCCGAGCACTGCACATTCTGAGCCGTGCTCCACATGAGTGGGACAGTGGCCAGTGTTCGGACAGCCTGCGGTCTCAATAAGGGGTCAGTGGTGGTCAGGGTTAGGGGTCAAGCTGCGTCCAGGATGGAGTGAGCCTGTGGTTGAGATAAAGGGTCAGTGGTGGTTATGACTGGCTGTCGCTCAGTGGCTGGGGTGAGGGGTCAGATGCTGACTGGGAACTGTTTTCTTTGTGTTAAGCTAACAGCTCTGGACGAAGCTGACCTTGTCTCAGAGGCATTATTCTCAGAGACCAGTGCCTCTGTTTAGAGAGCTCCAGAGGGGGCCAGAATGTGTTCGAGAACTCTAAAGACTTGGGTTTTAGGCCTAGTTCTGCTAACTTAGGAGCCAAGGCCCCTGGCAAGTCACCTCACTTCTCTGTGCTTCGGTCCCACCTCTGGAGGAAAGTACCACCATCTGCTGGCCTAGAGGGTGAGGTCTTCGTAACTGAGCACCCTCTTATAAAATATAAGCCCAGTCATCGCCAATTGTGCCACAGCCCACACTCCTCATCCCCACAGACATATGGATAAATCCGCGGCGGTCAGGGGGTTGGCTGGGGGCGAGGTGGTTAAAGCAATACTCCCCAAACTTGGCCCCTCGTGGATCCTCCTGGACATCTTCAAAATCATTCCAGTGGCAGCTCTCACTCCGGCTCCCCCGTATTTTGAATTCACTGGTGTGGGGTCAACCTGGGCATCAGGAGTTTTGAAAGCTCCCCAGGTGATTCTAATGTGCAACCAAGTTTGGAAACCACTGGGTAGAAGCCCGTGCTAATGAACAAGCTTAAGGCAATGTGTCCTGAAGCAGCCACCTGAGCTGTTGGTAAAAGCCACCAGCTGCTCCCCCGCCCCCCTGCCCCGGTCCGGTGGGGGTCTGACTAAGGGGGGCAAAGTGAGAGCAGCAGGACTCCAGGAAAGAGCCTTCTCTCCTAACCTTCTCCACATCTCTGTTTCTCCATCTGTGAAATGGAGTTAAAATGATATTTACCTTATGATTGTCGTTGGGGGCCTGCAGTGAAATAAAATGCTTTATAATTGTTACGGTGGGCACCAGTCAAACAAGAGGCATCGGCTGAATATTGGGGATACAGGTAGAGAAAAGCAGGGTCCCTCAGACCTCTCTTCAGAGCTCTTCTCACCAGAAATTTGTGGCTAGTATATTGATAGTCTGAAGCCAGGGAGATGGACAACACAGCCCTGGTGAATCCAGAATCTCTTGGCCCTGAGTAGGATCTCTGGGGGCATATATCTCCTGTTTCAGGTATTGTCCCCCTAAATAAACTC
Source organism: Taxidea taxus jeffersonii (assembly GCA_003697995.1). Classification (NCBI taxonomy): domain Eukaryota; kingdom Metazoa; phylum Chordata; class Mammalia; order Carnivora; family Mustelidae; genus Taxidea; species Taxidea taxus. Next base: position 27,723 of record ML106983.1, read on the forward strand.
ACAATAGTTTGACCCTGTGCTTTATTTTTGGGTTTGGGACATACCGTCCCCATAATAACCTTTAGGGCGGGTGGTTGGTGAGGAGATGGGGTTCTGCCCCTTCTGGCTCTCCTCAGGGGTGGGATGGGATGTTATGGAGCTCCTGGAAGCTTTAGCTCAGGCTTGGAGGCTGCTCCTGGCCAGGTTTCCAGCATCTGGGGCCTCAGGAGAAAGTGGAGTTTTCTCTTGTGGCCTGTGTGCCTTTAAGACGCCAAGACCCAATGGGGGCACCTGACTGGGGAAAATTCCAACCAGTGGGTTCCTTTGAAATGGAAGTGACATCTAGTGGTTTGAAAAAGAACTGCCAAGCTGGCCCCCCCCCAGGCCCAGGCTGGCCCTTGGGGTTCCTTTGCTGGCCTCCAGGCCCCTCTCCTCCTGGGCCGCACCCTGCTGAAGGGGTTTATGGCCCCAACAATGGGGCTCTCAATGGCGAGATGGCTCTCCTGACCTGACACCAGGCTGGAAGCCCTACCCAGGCCCAGGTACCTATACTGAGGCCCAGGGTAGCCAGGAGGGGCCCAGGAAGGGTGTCCCCTTCTTAGTGTGTCAGGGTTACATTGTGGAGTCCCAGGTGAACCAAACTCCTTGGACCTCCTGTCCCTTGATTCTGAGGAGCCTTGTGCTGGGTCTGGCCCCGCACAAGTCCCGTGTAGCCCATAGTGCTGAATCATCGGAAACCTGTGGCCAGGCTGCTATTATGCAACGGCCCCACCACTGGCCCACTGCTGTAGGCTACAGGCCTTGCAGGAAGGCAAAAGGCCTCAGGGGGTGCTTGCCCCCAGACTGGGAAGTGTGTGAAATAGGGGCCTGCACACAGCCTTGGCTTTGGAACAAAAAGGGATGGACAGAGGAGGGGGACAGTGCCCAATCCATGGCTCTCCAAGATCTCTTGACTTGAAGAACCCTGTTCTGAGGTGAAGACACAGCCCTGTCCTCAGGGAGCCCAGTCTGAGGGGAGACATAGCCCTGCCTCAGGTAGCCCCAGTCTGAGGGGGGAGACACAGCCCTGCCCTCAGGGAACCCCAGTCTGAGGGGGACACACAGCCCTGGCCTCAAGAATCCCAGTCTGAGGGGAAGATACAGACATGCCCTCAGGGAGCCCCAGTCTGAACTGGAGACACAGCCGTGGCTTCACAAAAATCCCAGGTGAGGGTGAGGGCAGGAAAAAATGACGCACACAAGAAACAGGCTGATGACCCTTGAAAAGCTCTGGAAAAATCAGGGCAGATGATTATAGGGTAGCAGAGCCCCAGTTGCTGGGCTGGGAAGGAGGCAAGTGACAGGCTCCTGGATTAAGTAGCAAGTGCTCAGGGGAGGCAAGGCCTTTAAAGGTGACAGGAAATTCACCTCTGCCCTCCCTGTGTTGAGACCTGGGTTTTTCCCCTGGCATCTGGCTCACAGGGTGAGGGACCTCAGTCCATCTCACGCACTGAACTCAGTGGCACCAGGACCCAAGCAGATGATAAAAGGGACTAAGGTAGGATTGGGAGAGCTCACTGGCATTGCCTGAACACCTGGCATACCTTCATTTCATCCCCACTTGCTGCAGTCCTGCCCTGCCCCTGCCCTGTCCTGCCCAATGCCTGGAACAAGGCACAGCTACTTCTGGCCTCAGCTCTGAACTTCTGGAAGCCTCCTTATGCCCCTTCTCTACAACCCTAGGCTCATTCACATTCTTCTGGATGAAGAATCGTCGGTTCCAGAGATTGAGTGTTTCAAGGTTGACTTCCTGAAAAAGCTATGCAGTTGGCTTCCTTCTGAGAGATTGAACATCTAGCATCATATACACTCTAGAATTTCTGAGGTAGAAAATGCTTGTTTACTTGGTCCTGTTAGTTTTTATTTCCAAGAGATACTATGTGGACACAGTAAAACAGAAAATTCAAGTACAGTAACAGTTGGTGAATCTAGGTGAAGAGTATAGTCAGTTCTTTGCAACTTTTCTATAAATTTGAAATCACCTCAAAATAAAATAAAAGGTTAAAAACACATTCAAAACAGAAATGTAAGTTTTTCTTCTAACTTTTCCTCCAGCCACTACTTAGTTCCCTTTCTCAGAGGCCCCCAAGTTACCAGCTTCCTGTACCTCTTTTTTTTTTAAAGATTTTATTTATTTATTTATTTGACATGGAGAGAGATCACAAGTAGGCAGAGAGGCAGGCAGAGGTGGCGGGGGTGGGGGGGGAGCAGGCTCCCCGCTGAGCAGAGAGCCTGGGGCTTGATCCCACGGCCCTGAGACCATAACCTGAGCCGAAGGCAAAGGCTTAACCCTCTGAGCCACCCAGGTGCCCCCCTGTACCTCTTTCTAAAGATAGTCCACAATATATCTATAACCTCTTTTTTTCTCCCATATAAATGGCGGCGTTCCCCCATGCCCCTCTGCGTTTTGGCTCTTTCACTTCATCTATCTGGAAACCACGTGATATGAGCACACATAGAGCTGTCTTGTCTTTTCTTTATGGCTCCAGGGGATTCCATTGAACTGGTGATTCAAATTTTCACTGGGAAGATACTTTATCACGAAGAGGGAAAAGAGCGTAAACTCTGGAATTTAGATCCCTGCTCGGCTACAAAAACTCATTTAGTGTTGAAACGCGTGAGTCTGTCTCTGAGGGACTCAGTTTCCTCATCTGGGGACGGGGGTTAATAACAACATCTACCTCAGAGCGCTCTGTGCAGATTCGATGAGAGAACGCTCACAAAGGGCAGAGGTCACTGCCTGGCTCAGAGTAAGCACTCAGTAAACGAGGGCTGGGCTGCTGCACCCGCTCTGAGATAGTGTTGCCAGACCCCCTAGAGAGAGAGTGGGGCTGTTTCCGACCTTTATTATTCTAAACAATGCCACCCACGAATATCCTGGAACGCACCTCACTTGGTACTTGTGAGAACGTCTTTGTAGGGAAGGTGCCAGGGACTGGCGTTGCTGGGGCAGAGGCCACGTGCATTTTTAATTTGGAAAGACACTGCCAGGTTGTCTGTCCCCCACCCCCC
>ML106983.1:31152-45933 GCA_003697995.1 Taxidea taxus jeffersonii
GCTCAGAGCAGGAGAGCAGACCCGCTGTAGCTCTTACTGAATCGAAACGTTCTCACCCACAGCCTCTGTGTGCCCAGATCTTGCACAGGCCCGGGCTGGAGTGCTCCTTTATGATTCACCCTGATTGAGGCTGGTGTGCCAAACTTTCTAGGACTTTTGTGGGCTCCCCGGCCTAGTCAGGCATCAAAGCCTCCGTCGCCTCTTTCCCCTCCGATAACCTTGCAGATCTGACAAATGCCAAGGACTTTGCCTGCCCTAGATCTGGTGTGGAGTCCGTCCCAGGCTGCTCAGAGTGGTGGAAGCAAACTGGCTGCCTCTCCAGAAGCCCCTGGGGGATCAGGTTTAAGGTGGGGGTGCCCTTGAATGAAGGTTGAATAGGATTCCTTTTTTTCCGATTATTTAATAAACTTTATCTAATTACAACACACATGCAGAAAGGTGCACACATCCTGAGTACGCAGCTGGATGGTTTTGTAACATGGATCTCATGAGTTCTACATGCAATTAATCATCCAGATCAAGAAAGAGAGCCCTGCCAGCTTCCGGTAACTCTTGCTCAATGGCCCTCCCCAGTTGTCACCCCCCAAAAGCTAAGACAGGCACTCTTCTGTCTTCTAGCCCTGACAGTTAGCACAGCCTGACTTTGGAACGTGATACAAATGAATCACGTCGCACGTACTCCATTGTGTCTGCTGCCCTGGGCTCAGCATTGAGAATTCACCATGTTGTGTGTCCAGTTCGTTTATGCTCGTGGCTCTGTAGTAGCCCACAGTGACTAGACAAAGTTTAATCCGTGCCGCTGGTAATCATTGTGTTGTTTCCAGTTCAGGGCTACGGTGAATAAGGCTGCTACAAACACTCTTATCGATGCCTTGTGGTATACAAGTGTACGGGCTTCTTCGGAACCGAGGGGGGTACTTACTGTGCCAGAGGGTAGATGGGGCCGTTTTCGCAAGTGCTTTTCCAGGGGTGGTGTACGGGCGTTCCAAACAGCTGCTCCACATCCTCACCCCTGCCACAGTCAGTGGTTTCCATTTACCGATCTCGTGGCCAGAACGACCTTTCCAAACCACAGATCTTCTGATCACCTTCCTGCTTTGCCCCCGCCCCACTTTATTGAGAAAACTTTCCGACGTAACAGAAAAGCTAAGACAACTGTACCTTGAGGACCCATACCAGCACTATCGCATGATTGAATCACGTCGTTGATGTTCAGGATGATCCTATTTTTTTCTGCGTGTCTAACCATCTGTCAACTATCTTCTTTTTTAAATTGTCATACTTCTTCAGGAAGGTAAAACTCACGTATCCTCACATTTACAGACTTTGGGAATATATTCAGTGGTTTCGGCAGCTTTGGACAGTTGCGCCACCATCGAATACCTCTGTCCCCTGACGGAGTTCTCTGAGCCTTTTGTAGTCGGTCCCTACTCCGACTCCCAACCTCAGGCGATCTGTTTTCTTTCTGTGGAGTTTTACTTTTCATACACATGGAACCACATAGAATATGCTCTTTTCTGTCCAGCTTGTTTCATTCAGCATATGAATGTGGGCCATCCATGCCGTAGCCCAGGCACTTGCTCCTTCTTACTGCGGAGCTGTATTCCAGTGTGTCGATATACCACAACTTGTCTATCCATTCTCCTGTTAATTGTCCCCCCAGGGTTTTAATGACAGGATCACAGTCTGTCCTAAGGAGACCCGGCCCATTTATGGAGTGGTCTCTTTATGGGAAGAGGAAAAGGCAGAGAGAGACAGAGACCGAGAGCGTTAGAGACAGAGAAGGCAATCTTCCTGTTGCCGCCACACGTCCTGTCCAAACCAGCACTGGGCCTCCTCCCTGTTCGGAAAATTCCTGACTGTTCTGCGCTCAGCTATCTCTCTGAACTCTGCATACCTGGCCGGCCACCTTCCTCTGGTGTCCACAGTTCACTACCCCAGCCCGGTATCTCTTTCATAGCTGACTGTCTCATTAACTCCTACAAAGTTCACAAAGAGCTCAGCACATCTTGGCACACGCGTTAAGGCTTGGGAAACAGTGGCCTTGGGTGCGGGGCAGGTTCTTTGACGGCAGGAATCACGGCTTTGGTGTCCTTTTGCTGTAGCTCCAGGCCTGGTACGGCGTCGGGTGCCCAGGAAGGGAGAACAGTGGACAGGGCAGTGGGTCGGGGGGCCTTATACGGTCAAGGCCCGAGCACCCCGAAGAACTCGGGCCCTCTGGGGAGCTCCCTATTAGGGATGGCCCCAGGCCATGTCTGAGGGTCACCAGCTTTGGGTGCCAAACCACAGCCAGGAATGCCACTAATGAGTTCCTAGTGAGCCTGGGGAACAAGGAGACTCCTGCCAACAGAGTCTCAGGCCCCTGTGAGAGGTCGCTGAGACCTCCCGCTGGTGAGAGGCCAGAGCACCAGCCAGGCACGCTGCTCCCGTCCCACCTCTGTCTCTCCCGTAATTCCCACGATTCCTAACTTCTCTCCAGACCCCAGGCCACTCTCTCTGCATGCTTCTGGGAGTGCTGGGGCCAGTGATGACACCCCTTCCCTCCTTGGCCCCACTAAAGTGATGGCCCCGGATCTGAAGGTGCCTTAACGGCTCCACTGTCCATGCACGTGTGGCTAAGTTTCTCGAACACACTGGTCTCATACCTGAGTGATGTGTGCTCAGGTACAGAAATGAGTTCTCTATTCAACATATGAAGGTAGAGCCTGAGAATTAATTTTTTGCATGTCTAGCAAGTTCCCAGGTGAGGCCCATACTGCTGGGCCAGGGACCAGTCTTTGAAAATTCCTGCTCTAGCACCCGGGTGGCTCAGTAGGCTGAGAGCCTGACTCTTGGTTTCCACTCAGGTCGTGATCTAAGAGTCATGAGACTGAGCCCGGAGCCAGGCTCCATTCTCGGTGGGAGTCTGCTGGAGGATTCTCTCCCTCTCCTTCTGCCTCTCCTCCACACTCACATGCTCTCTCTCTCTCTCTCTCTCAAATACATAAATAAATCTTACAAAGAAAAAGAAAAAGGAAATTCCTGTTCTGAAACTTTGGGTCCTACCTCCAGGGGCTCAGCTGGGGGAGGGCAGGGGAGAGACATCTGTTTCCTTCTCTACACAAGTCCTGAGAAACATTCAGATTTTGGTGACCATGATGGTGACAGTAGGAAGTTCCCACTGGACTTGCCTCTGGCCAAAGGGCATGGCGAGGCTTCCACAGGAAGGGGCAGATACAATGTCTTGTGGCCAGCGTATCATAAAGACAAAAGCAGATCAAAGTTGGAATGTCTGAGTATAAAAACTAGTAAGTGGTTTCATAAAAGAGATCATCAGAACTCATTATCCTGTTTTAACTGCAATGTCGGTAATAAACTTAGTTTTGACTTTGGAAGTAACCCCTTTAAGAAGAACTCAAAATTGCACGGGTCAGACAAGATAGTAGGTACAGTTTTTCTGGCCTAGAATGGTTGTTCAGCTCAATCCTGTGGTCAGGCTGGGCCTAAAAAAAGGTGCATAAGAGTTCTTTAACATACTCAACCCTCAGGCCAGTCCTATGAGGCAGATGCTCTCATTCCCCTTTCACAGATGAGGAAACTGAGGCTTCACTGTTAAATGGCAGATTCAGGATTCCAACATGAGTCTTTTTTTGACTCCACCTCAGACTTGAAACCTCAAAGTGAGGTGATGTTGCCCCCCTACTCCCCCCCACTTCAAAAAAAATACTGAATGCTAAGTGAGATTCTCTCAAATACTTTCTAGCCAAATTTCAGACGCATCAGGCTGAATGAAGGCTAAAGTAAGCTCTTCTGTTCCTGGGGCTGTGAACTCCCTCGACCCCAGCTGGCTCTACCAGGAGAAATCCAGCATCTCTGCTGTCAGAAATAACAGATTGGGAAAGAGATTCCTCTCTTGGCTTATCTGGGCTTAAGACAAGTAAGATTGATCAGGGAAGCTGATCTCCTATGATCACTTTTAATTGTTCTTCAGCACCTGGGACCATGTGTTTAAACAACCAGGTACACTGTTTAGCGCGTCAGGGGGATTAGAGAGGGCGCTGCGTCAGCTGGGCCCCCTGGGCTCACCCTGGGACAGATGGGTGGTAAGTAAGGGACGTGTCTACCTCCTCTGAGTGTTTGCACGTGGTCACATGAGTAGGCTCTGCTGGAAGGGACACCAGTCGAGTCGAATACAGGATGCTCTTGCCTCCTGGAACTATGGTGAGCTCCCAGATTTGTGCGACAAATTTCATTCCAGCCAAGGTTTATCACTCAGTAAAGAATTTAGGCAGGGAGTGAGACCAACTATGGATTAGACAGTGACCTTTAGGTTGGGACAGATGAGTGCCGCGGGTGGCAGGGGTGAGGGTAAAGGTGGGGGAGGAGTGGGGATAGGGAGGTTGATGGTTGGTGATAACAGAAGATGGTGACAGCTGTGGTGGGGGATGGTGGCACAGGAGATGGGACGTGGGAGGAAGGATGGTTATTGGGATGACAGGCTGAAGAGCTCAGGGAACCAGCTGGAAGTTCCCAAGATGGGGATGGAAATTTGATCATGGTTTGGGGTGGCTGGGGAGAGGGGCCAGTTGCCAGGAGGAGACATGGCTTTCAGATTACCCATTCCCTCTCCAGAGGTGCCAGCCTGGGGTATTTATAAAACCTGCTTCAACAGCACAGCTGGGAGGTCCTCCCTGGCTGAGGTTTAGCAAACCTGTTTCCCGAAGAGGCCTCTTTTCCCACCACAAACAGGTGGGTGCTGATGTCAGCAGGAGGCAAAGCTGTAAGTCAGCACTAGCGGAGGCTGTGCTCAGGGGCCAGTGGAAGAAAGAGCCCTGACTGGCATGGCCTCCTCTGACTGCCCCACTCCCCCCAACACTGAAGGAGAGGCCCTGGGCAGCTTCATGGAGGAGGTATGCCACCTTGGGTGGCCTGAGGCTCGAGCTTGGAGTCAGAGAACCCTCAACATGGAAATCAGCAGGACTATCTGATTCATCCCCATGCAAAGAAAAGAGAGGCATTATGATTCCCATTTCCCAGATGAGGACACTGAGGCCTTGGGAGGGGAAAAGATGTGCCCAGGGTGCCCTGGACAGGCGGCAGCAGAACGAGGCTCAGCACCTCAGGCTCCAGACTCCTGGCTCCGAACTGTGTTTGCAACAAGCCCTCCATTTGCATGTGGGTGTGGACGTATGGAGTGGTGGGCCCACCGGAGTGCTCAAATATTGCTCCAAGGTGGGGTGGCGGGGGATTCAATGAGATGGGCATAAATAAAGCTCTTTATGAATGTTAGTTTTCTTCCCTCCCCGAATTGTTAGTCCTGGGTGGGAGTTTTCCATGTACTTCAGTGTGAGAGAGCATGTATAAGACTCCAGATGAGTATGTGTGTATGTGTGTGTGTGTGTGTGAGAGAGAGAGAGAGAGAGAGAGAGAGAAAGGAGATTGAGATTTACAAATCCTGACCAGGCAGTCCCAGTGAAGGGAAACCACAATGTTTACTGATCTTGGGGAGCATTTAGAATGGCCCGGCATGGTGGAGGGGGGTGCCTGGCAAGGGAGGCGTTCTGGGACCCCCCAGGCTGCTACAGTCCCTGACGGCTGCTGCCCTAGTTGCTGGCGGGGCCAGGCAGGGCTGGTCTCAAGGTTGGGCAGTTCATCTTCAGGGCTTAGGTGAGCTCGTCCCCCAGGCTCAGTCCTCAGAAGTCAGGACTTGGGCATTGGTCCTGAAGGGGTCCCTGTGGGCATTCGGAGAGCAGTCCAGTGGGGATGTCTGACGAGGTGTTGGAAAGCAGGCTTGAGGGCACCAGGAGAAGGAAAAGGAGGTAAGCTAGTCCCTAGGCCTCCAGCAAATTCTACCTTCCTTGTAGCCCCAAGTGACCCCACCTCTCCCTTCCCCCTGGTCTGGGAAGAAGCTTGAATAGGGGAGTCTGGTTATTGGTGCTGATTATTAAAATTTGCATCACAAGCCTTCCGGAGCCTGGGGACCTAGGATGCAAATTCACTCGCCAACATGCAGATTTTGTGACGTCACCAGAAACACCAGCGCCTGGGAAATTGCTAGGGCACAGAAGGGTCCCCCTCAGAACCACTTCTAAACTGTCTATAATTTTCCCCATTGCATTCACAGAGGCATAAAGCGTTAGAGTCCGTGAAGGTCAAAGCTGAAGTCAGATCTCGATGGCCTTTCTGTCCTACTTTACAGATAAGTAAACTGAGGTCCAGACAGGAGGCATGACTTGCTCCAGATTATACAATCAGTGGCAGTGTGGGGTCAGGACCTGTTTCAGCCTCTTGCATATTCATCCCTTGACTAACTATGCACAAAAGCATGGATTTGGTGAGCATCCTTCACGCATACCCAGCCAGGCCTCTCGCAGCACCTCTAACTTCCTTTTGCTTCATAGGAGTACCTGATATTACATATTTTGTGGTTTATCCTCCGCCCCCTTCTTCCCCCAGAAGGAATCTCCATGGGTGCAAGAATTTCCCCCCCCATTTTATTCATTGCCATATTATAAACATCTAGAACATGTAATTGTTCAATAAGGAATTGCAGGATTCATTCCTTCATTGGCCACCTCTCTCCATTCTGGAACCTGATAACACAGTAAGGTGTCAGAGCTGGCCCCTATTCCACAGAGGTCCCTTCTTCCAGACCCCCCACTGCAGGACGGTGGGAAGGCTCAGCTTTCCTCGTGTACTCTGGAAGGTCACCCTTGGGGAGGGAGGAGCTGGGGTGAGGTGCTGGGAGTCTTTCTTGAGAATCCAGACTGGGTCATATCCCAGGACAGAGGCAGGGGGGCCCAGCAAGCACAGAGGAGAACAGAGGTGTGGACACAGGTGGCTTGTGACCAGAGGGAGAGGGAAAGAAGGGTAGAATCCTATGGGTGGGGGCTGGGGGGTGGGAGTGTGGAGGTAGGCCTGGGGGGGGAAGGGGTGAATGTGATTCTGTGGAGGGCCTGGGCCCTGGTGTTTGGGGCAGGTTGTTACGGGCAGGGGGTGGAGGGGGAAGGACCGTGACATTTATTGACGTTTGGGCAGGTGGGAGAGTGGGGCCTAGGGCAGAGAGAAAGAAGTCCAGGTTCCAGCCCCTGCAATGCATATGGACTGATGGGGAGACATTGCTTAAGCCTAAAGAAGAGCTCTGGTTCGAGGCTCAGTTTTCTCATCTGTAAAACGGTGATGAAGACACCAGTCTCGGAGTGAGGGGGTGAGCTTTGTCTGAGATGATCTGTCTAAATGCCCTTTACCCATGCTGGACCCCTGAACACACAATGGCCTATCCTAACCACTTCTCCATTTCCCCCGGGGCACAGGCTCTGGGGAGTGGGGCTCTGGGTCTCTGCCCCGAGGAGTGGGCCGGGCCCCCCCAGCTCCCCAACCCCTCTACGGTTGGTGGCCCAAGGGGTCACCCAGTTTCCTCTGTCCCAGTTGACCAGACAGTCTGGGCTCTGGGGACGCTGTAGGTTTCCTGGCCAGGGCCCAGGCCCTGGGCTCACTGGGGGCTGTGAACGAGAGAGCAACAGACCAGGTTTTGCAAGCCTGAAATAGTTTATGGCCAGGCTGAGGCAGGGAGGAAGGAGGGCATGGCCCCAGGAATGCGAGAGGAATGCCTGGGAGGCTTGTTCCTGCCCCCCACCCCTCCTCAACTACCCAGGGGAAAGCCAGCACAGGCTTCTGGCCACTGGGTACCGGGCAGCAGAGAGGGAAATGGTTTGGACCCTAACATTTCAGGGCCAGGGAGTGGGTATATATGGGAAGTGTGAGCTAGTCTTCCTCCCTGAGGATCATCTCCAAGGAGGCCACTGGGATAGACTGATCTGTGCTGCTAACGCCTGTCAGCCTTCCCCCTGACTTGGCCAGCAGCACCGTGAACCCGTATCTTCACTATAGGGAGGAGAGAGGATGGTTTTTTGGCTTTAAGCAGGGCCTCTGTGTTTTCCTTTAGACTGGGAACCCCCTAAGGTCAGGGTTTGTGCGTTCCCTTCAGGCTGGGAATTCCTTAAGGCCTGGGACTCTGAGGCCCCCATCAAATGGAAGCCGCCCAAAGGAAGGGTGTGCCCCCCTCACCCAGATGCCTCTCTTGGCCAGGATGGGGTGGCTCCCGAAGCTGGGCCTACAAGCTGTGGTCTCCATCCTCATTCCTCCAGACCCAAGACTCAACTGCCTTCAAACCTGCCTGCAGGGTGGGGAGCATCTATGGCTCAGCTGGGTCTTGTGGACACCAGGCTATCAGCAGCGTTTGCCCCCTACTGCTGTTCATAGGACACGTGAAGCTCCTACCTGTGTGTTAGGGGAGAAGCCAGGTCTCTGTTACCCACCTGTGTAGTCCACTTGGCCCTGCTGGTACCATACTCTGGGCTTGCTTCCTCTGTTCATGGTCTGGGGTCCATCCTGGGGAGGGCTTGGGAGTGGACAGGCCATAGCATGCCATTGTCTGTCTGCTAATAATACCTGCACATTCCTGGTGCCTGTATCAGGGCCAGTCATCTTCCCTTTCATGTTTGACCCTGTCCCAGTGAACCAGTGGATGGGGTGGGGGCCAGATAGGGCTGCAGGTCAGGAGCAGACAGGCAGGAATAGTGGTGGGGGGGGGGGGGCGGAGAATAGGTGTCTGGCCTATTCTTAAGATTCTAGCGCCCCCAGTTCCCAAGAAGGCTTCAACTCTGGTAGGGAAGACCCAAGCTATCAAAACACTGGCTGGCCAGATCCCATCCTTTTTTTGAAGATATGCCTCTCTTGCCTCTACTGGCAGGACATCCCTTTCCAATTACCTTCACACTCCTAGATCAGCCCCCAAGAGGTCAATCTGTGGTCAGGGTTATGGATAAACTATGCAGAGTTGGACCACACTGTGGAGAGAATTAGGGGGACTGAGATCAGAGTTGCAACCAGGGTTGCAAGTCAGCCTGTTTTCTGGGCTGGGGGGTTAGTCTGGTTAGGTAGGATCAGGGGTCAGACTGTATCCAGCATTAGGGATCAGTTTATACCTATCTAGGATTAGGAGTCAGTCTGTAACCCAGGACCAGGGATAAGTGTATATCTGGAAGTAGGAAGTCAATATGTTTTTAAGATTAAGACTCAGTCTGAAAAAAAAAAAAAAAAAAAACCCAAGTTGCACCGAGGACCCAGGCTCTACTTAGGATTAAGGGTTAGTTTATACTTTGGATTAGAAATCAGTCTGGGGGGCAGCTGGCTGCTCAGTGAGTAAAGTATGAGACTCTTGTTCTCAAGGTCATGAGTTCAAGCCCCACATCAAGACAGAGCTTACTTAAATTAATTAATTAATTTAAAAAAGGATTAGGAGTCAGTCTGTACCCAGGTCAAGGATCAGCCTAGACCTAGGAATAGAGTAGTCTATACCTGGAATTAGGGGTTAACAGGCACCCAGGGGTAAGTGCATGTTTTGCGTTGACACTGAACCTACGGTGTGACCACAGAAGGTGATCCTGGCCCATCTGGTCACAGAAGGCAGAGAATACAGTTTGCAGTTTGCGGGGGCCGGGAGTTGGCCGATTCCTGAGCCATCCACTCTGGGAACTCGCCTCTGGGAATTACGAGGGATAGAGTGGGGAGCCTCATCCCTTACAGAGAAATCTTCAACTTGAAAAGTCACCAGCAGCACCAGCCTAAGCCCCCTGGGGATGAAGAATGGCACCCAGGCAAGGAAGGTCCCCTCATTGGCTCAAAGGCAACATTACCCAATGCCTTGGCCGGGAAGAGCCCTGAGCAACTCCTCAGATGGCACTTGTATTTGCACTGGACTTCTCGAAACTCATTTACCAACAGCTCACTCTGCAAACATTTCCTGAATACCTACCGTGCTTGAGACCAGAGGTTCTCAAACTTGAGTGCACAGAAGAATCATCCAGGAAACTTGTGGGAAAGGCTGATTCCCAGGCTCCACCCCAGGAACTTGGGAGCACAAAGGTGCTGGAGGCCGCCCAGGAATCTGCATTTCCAATAAGTCACCGCTATAGTAGTTTTAAGACCTTACTTGTGGGACCTATCCTGAAAAGGCTCGTGCGTTTAAAAAGGGATTGTGGAAAACACCCATAATGTTGCCTGTTGAGTTCAGTGGGTTGGTGCCAAGGATTTCCCGGATAAAAGGGTGTGCATGACCATTTTCAGAGAAGCCCCAAGAAAGCCCTGCAAGGAAGTAACTAACAGCAAAAAAATAAAAAAAAAATTAAAAGAACTAACAGCAAGTCTCTCTCTTGTTTCTGACCACCACTAAGTTAAAATCATACCCATTGTTGCAAGAATTTTCTAAAACTTCGCTGTTTAACTATCCCAGAGCATGTTCATGTGCTTGGCAAGGTAGGAGAATTAGACAGACACACAAAAGATGAGTTATGAGCAGAGAAGTGTAAAGCAAAGCAGAATTAATGCATTAAACGAGGCAAAGGAAAAGAATGCATAGGAAAACTCTGTCTGCACCTGGCGCTAAGGAAGGGGCAATGCACCACAGCTGTTATTATTAATAACTCACCAATTGTTTATAAACAATCGCCTGGACAAACACTGCTCAAGCAGCCCAGGGCAGCTTCGTTTAAGCCACGGCCCTGTGTCTTGCCCCGCTCTCCCACACACACACAGCGCCAGCCAAGAACCCTGCCTTACAGTGGGTCTATGGAAACCACAGGGGGCATGCTTTCTTTTTCCAAATAGTAAATTAAAATATCGATTATGCTTCTGCAGACAGCACATTTCTCCCTCCAGCCTGCCCCTGGATCAAGAATCCTGGTGCTGAAGCACTCAGTGATCTTGAGCATCTTGCCGAATCCCCGTCCACCCCCACTCCGGCTCACTGCCATGTGGCATGCTTCTGCAAGGTTACATAAACTTTCTTTATTTAAGGTTTCCACTCTTCCCTGGGAGAATGAATGGACTTCCGGGCCTGCCTGTGGGGCAGGAGCTTAAGGTATTGTGCTGCTCAGAGCGGGAGAGAGGGCTGGACAGAGTCCCAGGAGCTCCTGGAGGCTACACCCTCCCTGTCTGGTCCTGGGAATCCAGACCCTCCTGCGGGGAGGACAGGAGGTGACCTTCCATTCCTCTGGGCTGGGCTGCAGGCCACCTGGTCACAGCCTCCTTGAATCCCACCAGGGAGATTTTTCATTTATCCTAGTTCAATTTCACCTTTGTTGGATTCAGGCCAGCGTTTCCAGAGTGGTATGGGATTCCTCTGGTTCTTTCAGCCCGAGGTGACTTTCCCAGCCCTCTGGACACTCCCTACCTTCAGAGTCGCTCCTCCCCAGGATGTTGCTCCCTTCCATTCATTCATTCAACAAGCCTTCATTGAACCGCCCTGAGATTCCCCGTCTGGGGCTAGGGGCTGAGCTCCAGAGGTAGATGCATGGTCACAGTGCAGACAGACCAGGCACAGAAGCAGGTCATTGCTCTCTAGTGTGGTATAAGCATGCCAAGGGATTAAGGGGGCATTAAGGGCCCATGGAAGATAAGGAGGTCTTCATGAGGGAAATAACACTTTATCTGAGTCTCATGTTATGAGAAGGGAGGGATAGACTGGGGGTGTCCAGGCAGGAGAACCTGGAGTCTGGAAACAGCCTGGCCAGGGTTGCTTTTGAAGTCACCTTCTAGGGGCTGCATTGTGAGGTTCAAAGTGGAGACAGTGTGGGGCTGAGGCTGGAGAAGCCTGCAGGGGCAAGGTCATGGTAGAGTGTGGGGAGTCAGGCCCTGCCCCTAGGTAGTGGGTAGTGGAGAGCATGGAAGGTTTTGACTTGAAGAGAGTGACTTGGTCAGGTCTGTTAACTTGACACGGCCCATTAATAGCCCCTGATATATCTTTTCCATGGCTGTGGGTTTGTTTTTTTTTTAAAGATTTTATTCATTTATTTGAGAGAGCAGGAGAGAGAGCACACCTGAGTGGGGGAGAGGGGCAGAGAGAGAGGGAGGAACAGTCTCCCCAGAGTGCCTGACCCGGCTGATTCCAGGACCCTGGGATCATGACCTGAGCTGAAGGCAGATGCTTAACCGACTGAGCCATCCAGGCACCCTGTGGCTCCTGGTTCTTAACAGCTCTGGGAAGGCAGGCTGCCTTAAGAACTGGACAATGTCATGAGGCACTCAGCTGCAAAATCTGGGGGAAGTGGAATTCTTCCAGATCCCTCACTATGTGAGTTCTGCCAAGGTACAGAACCTACCTGAGCCTCAGCGGCCCCATCTGTAGAATGGGAGTGATCCGTGCTGAAGGCCGAGTGGCAGTGAGCAAGTGAGAGAGCCTGTATGAGAAACTGTCAGGGAGGGGGGTTGGAGCTCATTCCAAGTCTGTAAGTGGGGGGATCAGAGCCCCCTGGCTGCCCTCTCCATGGCTGCCTGAGCGGCTGTCTGTGATGTCCCTCCTCACGGGAGGTCTGATAACAGAGCCTGGAGAGCTATCCCCACCATAAACAGTCAGGCCCTGGGTTTCTCCTCCTGATCTGGTACCTTGGCCCTGTGTGCGCTGTGGCCCCACCAGCCCTCTGGCCTCAGAGCAGGGGTGGGGAAGAGAGTGGTCTGTCCAGCTTCCGGCAGGCCTCATAGTTGTGCAAGGCTGTCTGATTCCAAACAAACTGTGACCCTACCACCTCCCTTGCAATTCCAAGCATTCTGGCCAGCAGGTGGCCAGGCTGCCACCGCTTGGGACAGCCAGGGTTCAGGTCCCAGGCCAGGTCCACCCGATCAAAGCTGAAACTAGTCTCATGGTGTCTGGGTCTGTCATGGCTGGGTCTCTGGTGGAACGGAAGGTGCCCTTGGCAGGGAGTCAGGGGTCCTAGGTTCTAGTCCTAATTCTCCCACCAACTCACTGGGTGACCTAAGGTAAGTTCCTTGCCCTCTCTGGGCCACAGTCAATTTAGCTGAGCCCCAGGAGTTTGGTGGTGATGATTCAGGGTGGCTTCCATCCTGGTGTGCTGGGCATTTGAGTTGTTGGGACCTAAGTCCTTGGAAAGATGGTGTGGCCTTTCCCCAACTCCGGGCAAGGGACCTACTGCCCTTTCTCATTTATTCCATATCAGCTCCAACTCCAGAGAGCAAACCACAGGCATGAGAGGAACTCTGGTCACATGTGAGGGCCTGTGTAGGAGTGAGGAAGAGCTTCTTGGATGTTTTGGAAGCTTCTAGGTGCTGCTTCATTCATTAGGCCATACATTCTTCCATTCAATGAAATTGAAGAATGAATTCATTCATTCCTTCTTCATTCACTTGGTTAACAAGTGCCGGGACCTGGGATTTACTACTGAGCCAGATGGGGCAGAGTCCTTGGCCTTACCGGAGCTCCTGGCCTGGCCTGGCCTATTTTTCCTGAGGAGCTGGAATAGAGCATGCCCCCTGTGTAGTGTTTGAAGGATCAAGCTTGGGAGCCCTAACCCTGGAGAGCCTTGTCCTAACCACAGAAGGGGGAGTGGAGGAGAGAGGAAATTTGTCTCTGCTCCAGGAAGCCCCCATGCTGTGCGGATCCCCAGCCCTGACTTCTGGAGCTGGTCCTGGAGCCGAGCCGGCCAACCCCTCAGGGACCCACGGGAGCCACGCGTCAGCGGGCACAAAGCCAGGCCCTGCCCTGGCGGTTCTGGGTGAGGGCAGCCTGCAGCTCCCAAGGAGCAGGGAGTTTTCTCTGGGCTGCTGCCTCTGCTTCTGGGTCACACAGCGTGCTGTAAGAATGGGTTGGGGAATGGAGGCTGAACATGGCCCTGTTGTGATTTGGGCCTGGGGGAACCGTGGAAGGGGTCAGGCAGCTGGGGAAGACTCTGGGTCCTTCCCAAACTTGGGAATATGGAGAAGGCCTCTTTGCTTGGCGCCACAGGAGCCTCTGACCCCCTGGGGGTCTTGCCAGCACAAGCCTGCCCTTGCACCTCGCAAAAGCAAGGGTGGTGTCAGAGAAGAGGCCTGCTCACAGGGGACCTGGCCCGGAGAGAGGAGTGCCTTCAACAGGGGTGACGGGCAGCTGGGCCATGCCCGCCCTCCCTCTCCACCGTGGCCAACTAGACTAGTCTCTTCCCTCCTGGCCTCCCAGGCACCCAGGGAAGGGACCCAGAGGCTCAGGAGAGGTGCTTTGCCTTGCTGCCCCCACACTTCTTGTACCAGGCTCTTGCCAGAGTTCAAACGGAAGAACATTGACAGACTCCCTCTTTTCTGTCCCTTCCCTGTCACTGAGCTTTCAATAATCTCCATTTGGTGTAGACCCCTGTTGAACGTGGTCTTTTGGGCAGTTCCAGACAGTATGTTTAGTATTCAAACTAGTTACAGTAGTCTAATATACCAAGTCAGTGTCAGTTTGAACTTATTTTCTCTTGGGGGAATGGGAGTCCCAGAGGGAGGACAAGGACTTGCCGGCTCCTGCGTCCAGCCAGGGCTGAGCTCAGACCAGAACCCTCTGGCCATCTTCAGGTTCCCCTGCTGGCTGGCTTGCTCCAAAACTCCAGGCGGGGTCAGCTGCATAATTTGTGGGGTCTACGGCAAAATGAGAATGCCCGGTGCTTGTGCAATATTATTAAGAATTTCAAGATAGTGACAGCAGAGCATTAAACCAAGTATGCAGCCCTTCTAAACACGGGCCCTTGTATGAAAGTGCAACTCACATGTCCACAGAGCTGGTCTGAACCCTAGGAATGCGGAAGGAGGAGGGGGGGACCCCAGCCACTTCTCCCTTGGGAGATCAGAGGATGCACTCTTCATTGCTGAATATGTCTCAGAGCCAGCCAAGATTTCCAAGATCAGTAAAAGCCCCCATTTGGGGACTTGCTCCTGCCCAGAGGGTCAGTGGGATACAGTGCCAGGCTTTCCAAAGGTCGGAGGGGTAGGGGGAAC